>SJYC01150803.1:0-22534 GCA_006408675.1 Madoqua kirkii | reverse complement strand
GGTTCTCCAGGCAAAAATATCAGAATGGGTTGCCCTGCCCTCCTCCAGATGATCTTCATGACTCAGGGATCAAACAGCATCTCTTATGTCTCCTGGACTAGAAGTCAGGTTCTTTACCACTAGCACCACCTGGGAAGCCCTGCTAAGAACTTACCGGTTCCTAAATTCACCTACTACTACTGAAAGCCATTCCAGGGACTGCAGCAAGTAACGCTTTGGAAAAGGGATCCTGTGACGCTACTAAGAAGGGAAGATAATCATGTGATGTGGAGAGGTGCTAATTATTCCTACGTGTATAAATGTATCAGAGTAACATGGTGTACACCTTAAGTTTATACAGTGTTATATGTCAAATATATTTCAATTCAAAAAGTCAACTTTAAAAAGATTTTCTAAAGAACCTAAAGGAGAAATAAAGGAAGCCGTGTGGCTGAGATTTCATTAAAACATTTTTAAAAAAAATTAGTGTGCAAACCTACTACACAGGGACTCGGGAATTGATTTGATTTAGCCCATTTGTGAAATCTGAGTCTAGCTGAACTGAAACTTTTATTTTTTTATGACCATGTACCTTGCAGCATGTGGGAGAACTAAGGTTCTCCAACTAGGGAGGGAACCCATGCCCCCTGCATTGGAAGGATGATGTGTTAATCACTGGACCACCAGGGAAGTCCCTAACTGGACTGATTTTTAAAGGAATCAATGGAGGCAGGTGCACAGAAGGCCCAGTCCTGTCACTGTCACCGTTGGCAGGTGGCTCAGCCCCACTCTGGAGGTGCCTTCAAAAGCAGCTTCAGAAAAAACAATGACACAGTCCAAACACACAACACGCCTACCTGGGGAGGAATTTGGAATTTGAGTTTGCTTTTTTATTTATTATTTATTTACTTGGCTGTGTCAGGTCTTGGTCGCAGCATGTGGCATCTTTGCTGTGGTAGACGGCTTAGTCGCCCAGGGGAATGTGGGATCTCAGTTCCATGACCAGGGATTGAACCTACATTTCCTGCATTAGAAGGTGGATTCTTAACCATTGGACCACCAGGGAAATCCCCTGAGTTTGCTTTCATGGGGCATAAAAAAAGAATGTTTCAGGAAAAATTAAATCTCATGTTTTCAGAGAGCGCCCAGTGTCTTCCCCTTTAAACAGACTTAACCTCCTTCTAGTGAGTGCTACAACATTCAGAAAATGAAGATCATGGCATCCGGTCATATCACTTCATGGCAAATAGATGGGGAAACACTAGAAACAGTGTCAGGCTTTATTTTGGGGGGCTCCCAAATCACTGCAGATGGTGACAGCTGCCATGAAATTAAAAGAGGCTTAGTCCTTGGAAGAAAAGTTATGACCAACCTAGATAGTATATTCAAAAGCAGAGACATTACTTTGCCGACGAAGGTCTGTCCAGTCAAGGCTATGGTTTTTCCTGTGGTCATGTATGATATGAGAGTTGGTCTGTGAAGAAGGCTGAGCGCCGAAGAATTGACGCTTTTGAACTTCGGTGTTGGAGAAGACTCTTGAGAGTCCCTTGGACTGCAAGGAGATCCAAGCAATCCATTCTGAAGGAGATCAGCCCTGGGATTTCTTTGGAAGGAATGATGCTAAAGCTGAAACTAAATCACTGCAGATGGTGACAGCTGCCATGAAATTAAAAGAGGCTTAGTCCTTGGAAGAAAAGTTATGACCAACCTAGATAGTATATTCAAAAGCAGAGACATTACTTTGCCGACGAAGGTCTGTCCAGTCAAGGCTATGGTTTTTCCTGTGGTCATGTATGATATGAGAGTTGGTCTGTGAAGAAGGCTGAGCGCCGAAGAATTGACGCTTTTGAACTGCGGTGTTGGAGAAGACTCTTGAGAGTCCCTTGGACTGCAAGGAGATCCAAGCAATCCATTCTGAAGGAGATCAGCCCTGGGATTTCTTTGGAAGGAATGATGCTAAAGCTGAAACTCCAGTACTTTGGCCACCTCATGCAAAGAGTTGACTCATTGGAAAAGACTCTGATGCTGGGAGGGATTGGGGGCAGGAGGAGAAGGGGATGACAGAGGATGAGATGGCTGGATGGCATCACTGCTTCGATGGACATGAATCTGAGTGAACTCCGGGAGTTGGTGATGGACAGGGAGGCCTGGCGTGCTGGGATTCATGGGGTCGCAAAGAGTCGGACACGACTGAGCGACTGAACTGAACTAAGTGCTACCAACATTTTAAGTGCTTCGTTTAATCCTTAATAACAGTTTTATTCTGCTGCTGCTGCTGCTGCTAAGTCACTTCAGTCGTGTCCGACCCTGTGCCCCATAGACGGCAGCCCACCAGGCTCCCTCTTCCCTGGGATTCTCTGGGCAAGAACACTGGAGTGAGTTGCCATTTCTTTCTCCAATGCAACCTTTGTTTAAAACTGTAAGTTACAATAAGAACACAAAGAATTTCCATTTATTTTCTGTCCTCCTTTTTCAAATGTTAACATTTTGCCACATTTACCCTGACTTCCTCTGTCTCTTGCTCTTCCCTTAATCATTTGAGAGTAAGTTGAAACGTGATGCTCGAGTCTGAATAGTACTTCCCAGAAGCAAAGTCAGTCCACTCCATAATCACAGAACAAAGATCAAACCCAGGAAATCAGCAACACACAACACCATCATGACCTACAGACCTTATTCAGGTTTGGCCATTTAGCTCAATATTGTCCTTTGTAGTAAAAGAAAAGCCTGGCTCACATGCTGTTTGCCAGCTTTCGTATTTCTGAAGTCTCCTTTAATCTGGAACGGCTCTCAGTCTTTGTCTTTGATGATCTTGACAGTTCTGAAGACTATACATCAGAATACCGAAGAAAGTCCCCTCACTTGGGTTTGTCAGATTCTTCCTAATTATTTCAACCAGGTCATGCACTTTTGGCAGAGATTTCATAGAAGTAATGTGTTTTTCTAGTGCATCAAATCAAGAGCCATCCTATGTTGACAAACAATTGCTAACAGAAAAGTTGTATCTTGGTATGCCTTTCTCTGTGAAATAAAACACCATGAGAACTCTAAACTATCATTAGATTCACAATAACTGTAGTTATGATTCTGTGATTTACCTATCACTTTCTAGTCACAGGAAAAGTGGAGAGTGCACGTTTACGACTTAGCACCATTAAGGGGCATGACCTCTAGTTAGTACCCAGGACCACCTGTCTTTTTTGTTTCTGCTCTGTTCCCCACCCTCCACCACTCCCATCTCTGTTTCTTGCTCAGCTTAGACAGGGTCAGACAGTTCAGTCCAGACGTGGCTCCCTCTCAACGTGCTGTGTGGCTCCACTGGTCCGCAGTGGGTGAAATGGCCTCACCCATCTCTTGACAAGGTTAGATTGCTGAAAAACAAATGATTAAAACATGGTATGTCCAGTAGTTATTTCACTTCTGATAAACAATGAAGTTGCATAAACAACTAACCTCAAATATGCAAAAACTGTTCTTTTTGAAATTTGTAGAAGATGTCAGGTTAAAGACCCGCCAGTTTCAAGATCCTCCCTAAAATGGTGATAACATTTAGGCTTCTGCCATAGCCTGTGTAGGGCTTCCCAGGTGGCTCAGTGGTGGAAAATCTGCCAGCTAAATAAGGAGATTCAGATCCCTGGGTCAGGAAGATCCCCTGGAGAAGGAAATGGCAGCCCACTCCAGTGTTCTTGCTTGGAGAATCCTATGGAAAGAGGAGCCTGGTGGGTTAAGTCCACAGGATCGCAAAGAATTGGACACGGCTGAGTGACTAAGCACACAGGCACACAGATAGCCCGTGTCTATGAGCAGAGAAAGCAAACATATTTTGTTATTGTTCGGTTGCTCTGTTGTGTTCGACTCTTTGTGACCTCATGGACTGCAGCACGGACCGCAGCACTGACCGCATGGACTGCAGACTCCTTGTCCTTCACTATCTTCCAGAACATGCTCAAACTCATGTCCATGGAGTCAGTGGTGCCATCCAACCATCTCATCCTTTGTTATCCCCTTCTCCTCCTGCCCTCAATTTTTCCCAGCATCAGGGTCTTTTTCAGTGAGTTTTGCTTCACATCAGGTAGCCAAAGTATTGGAGCTTCAGCTTCAGCATAAGTCCTTCCAATGAATAGTCAGGGTTGATTTTCTTTAGAGTTAAGTAGTTTGATCTCCATGAAGTTCAAAGGACCCTCAAGAGTCTTCTCCAGCACCACAATTCAAAAGCATCAATTCTTTGGCATCTAACTCTCGTATCTGTACATGACTACTGGAAAAACTATAGCTTTCACTATTTGGACCTTGTCAGCAAAGTGATGTCTCTGCTTTTTAATATGCTGTCTAGGTTTGTCATAGCTTTCCTTCCAAGGAGCAAGCATCTTTTAAATTCATGGCTGCAGTCCCCATCTGCAGTGATTTTGAAGCCCAAGAAAATAAAATCTGTCACTGTGTTTCCACTTTCCCCCCATCTATTTGGCATGAAATGATGAGACCAGACACCATGATCTTAGATTTTTTAATGCTGAGTTTTAAGCCAGCTTTTTCACTGCATTTATATGTCGCCAAACTTCCCCATGGGCAAATACCTGCTCAATCATAAACAGCAATGTTCTCCCCAAATAAACAAGACAACTCCTTGAAAGATAACATTCCTCCTTGAGTTTGTAAGCAGTCACATGACCCACCATGACTGCCCTTAGATCTGGATTATGTAAATAATATGAATTATGTAAACTGTCGATAATACATCATTTGAAGGGCATTCCCTGTCTATCCAATGGTTAGGACTCTGTGCTTTTTTGTAGGGGCCCAGGTTCAATCCCTGGGTGGTAAAATAAAACATAAAATAAAGTAAAGCAAAATACAATAATAAGCAATGCCATTTGATATACTGTCCTGTCTCAGACACTTGACTTCTAAGTTTTCACAGCTTTCTGAGATATCCTTCCTGGGTTATAATACTCAAATTTGGCTCAAATAAAAATTTCAATTTCTTTCCTAGTTTGACTGGTTAATTTTATTTACATCAACATAACTTTTTATCTCTTCATGGATACTCATTTATTATTGTGACTTTATACTGTGCTTAGTCACTCAGTCGTGTCTGACTCTTGTGATACAATGGACCGCAGCACGCCAGGTTCCTCGGTCCATGGGAATTCTCCAGGTGAGAATACTGGAGTGGGTTGCCATGTTCTTCTCCAGGGGATCTTCCCAACACATGGATCAAACCCAGGTTTCCAGCATTGCAGGCAGATTCTTTACCATCTGAGCCACCAGGGAAGCCCACGACTTTATATTATTTGCAAATAACTGTGCCCTCCCCCACTCCCAACCTTTTGGTTCTCACTGCTGCTATCAAGAGATTAGCTCTCGCCTGATCATCCATTTTCTGCAGATAACCTGTCTTTTCTCTCTGGTTTGTGTTCAGGTCTTCTCTTTGTTTCTTGTCTGTCAGTTTTATCATGTCTCCAGGCCTGGGTTTTTGTGGTTTGCTGGACTTCCTGGTCAATGATTGGTGTTCTTCATCAGTTGGGGAAAATTCCCAGCCATTATCTCTTTAAATACTGCTGCTGCTGCTTTTTACCGTATTTTCTGCTTCTAAAATCCTAAATGCATGTATCTTTGATGTCATCCTGTCCTTTATGAGTCTTAACTTTTTTTTACACTAATATAAAATCTCCATGAGCTATATTCTAGAAAAATTACTTTGTCTTCCAGTTGATTTTTTTTTCCCTTTTCTGAGATGTCTAATCTGGTGTAGGCTATCCCTTAAGTTTATATTTTTGTTGTTTTAAATTTCAATTATTATACATTTTATTGATGAAAATTTTATTTCAGTATTTTTCAAATAAGCTTGCTGAACTTATAGTCTCTTGTTACCTGCTCACATTTTTGTGCTGACTACTCAGAAAGGAATGTGAGAAAATCCATAGCCTGAAAAAGCTCACCATGTAGTAGGGAAAAGGGCAGGTAGAAAAATGAAATCACAATATCACGGGGAAATGCAACAGATAATGCAGCCAATTCTTCAAAAGCTTCCCAGAAGGGACGACAAATTACAACCAAAACCAGCAGTTAATCTGCATCTGTCTTATACAGTGGTATTCACATGGTAGTGGCTGCTGCACAAACTGGATTTTAAAGAGAATTAAATAGAACCACCTCTCAGGAGGAGCACAGGTCCACTGACTCTGAAACTGACCAGGCTGTGAGGGCTGTCTCTCAGGCTGGGACCCCCGCCCATTCTCTGTGCTATCAGAGATCATTCCTTTGCCCCCAGATTCATCCTCCAGTCAAGTTTCCTTTTTAACCTTGCCTCTGGCTCTCCCCACTGGAGTGGTACCCCACTCCAGTACTCTTGCCTGGAAAATCCCATGGATGGAGGAGCCTGGTGGGCTGCAGTCCATGGGGTTGCTGAGAGTTGGACACGACTCTGACTTCACTCTCACTTTTCACTTTCATGCATTGGAGAAGGAAATGGCAACCCACTCCAGTGATCTTGCCTGGAGAATCCCAGGTGCGGTGGCGGAGCCTGATGGACTGCGTGTATGGCGTCGCACAGAGTCGGACACGACTGAAATGACTTAGCAGCTGGCTCTCTCCACCCTGAGAATCACTGGAGGAGGGAGAGCAGGCTGGAGGGCAGTGATCATCCTTCCAGGGGGATAGTTCCTTCCACAGTGATGGCATCCTTCCAGGGGGACAGCTCCTTCCACAGTGATGGCTTCCTTCTAGGGGGACAGCTCTTTCCACAGGCCCTACGGTGAGGACAGCTTCCCTGGGGACCTCTTCCTTCCGTGCTGGTTCCCTCACTCCTGTCTATTCTTTTAAAAATTGTTCCTTCATTCAAAAATCTTTCCAAAAAAATTTAGCTGAAATGCCTTCTGCCTCCAGCCAGGACCTTGCCTGACGTGATTCCCTAAATGAGCTTCTATCGAGCGTGAGCACAATAAAAGGGAAAACCAGTAAGTTGATCGCAACTTACTAAGATTTTGGAGCCAAAAGAATTTGAAAGGAAAATTTCCAAAATGGGAACCATGTACTTCATTTGGGACATCAAGTATTAAAGAGAGAACATGGCATGCTTCTCCCAACTGGCTGCTGGCCTGCTCCAGCACGGCATCAAGGGTCAAGTGGCCCCCTAGGCAGGATGGGGTCCTCCACAGGTTGCCCACTGCAGACAAGTCTCAGAGGGTCCCCAGACTCCACACAGGTGGTGTTCTCATGACCCCCTTTGTTTGTCAATATACTAGAACAGCTAACAGAGCTCAGGCAAGCATGGGACTTGAGAGAGTGGGCTTATGTTAAAGGGCACAGGTGGGCAAGCTCGGGGGCGGTGTGGTCCTGCAGGCAGGGTTTGTGCCTTCTCCCCCTCCTGCTCACCAAATGGGAAGCCTGGGTTTCCATCCAGAACTCTTACTGGGCTCTCATTTCATGGGCATGGTTGACGAAACCACTAGTCACACGACTAAACCCAATCTCAGCCCCAACTCCCTCCCCAGTGATCAGGGATTTCAAGGTCCCAACCCCCTAATCACAGAGTTGTTCTTTCTGGTGACAAGCTCCCATCCTGAGCCTCTCCAGGGACCCACCAAGGTCACTCCATTAGTACAACAGAGACATTCTGTCACTCAGGAAATTTCAAGGGATTTTAGAAGTTAATGCCAGGAACTCAGGACAAAGACCAGAAATAGTTTTTATTATGCAAAAGTGATCAGAGATGCCTTAATAAACTCATAGCTTCTCTCCTGAGCGCTTGATATTCAAACAAAAATCAACATACATCTAAAGTTCCCCAAATTAAGGATTTGGGAAAATTAAGAGATGCTGTCATTAAACTTATGAACTGGTATCTGTATATTTAGCTCACTTTCTAAGAAGATTTGGGACTACACATGACTTCTTTTCAAAGTATTGCATTATAAGAAAGTGTAATTCATCCAAGCCATGGAAAACAGTCTAAGTGGAGGCATGGAGACTCTGCAGGCTTAGGTCCACGTCCTAGCTCTGCTGCAGCGTGACTGTCCTTTGTCTCTGCTGTTTCACATGTGACTCCAAGAACTGGACGAGACAGTACCTGTAGTCCTATGACCACTATGATCCAACAGTTCACACCACTTTCAGAGAACCAGCACTCTCAGGGTATTTTCAGTATGTGTATTTCAGGTGTTTAATTTCAGAAAATTTCCGTCCTTTTCTATGCTTAGCTGTCACTCCACCTGTCTTCCTTGGCCCTCCAGCTGGAAATGATCTCATCTTCTTGAGAAATAAAATCCTACCACCAAATCATTGAACAAAGAATGTCACAGAGATTGCATTGAAGACTGCAGTCCCACTAAATGGGACTGAGGTTTTAAAATAAATTATTGCAACTTCCCTGGTAGTTTAGTGGCTAAGACACTAAAGGCAAGGCAAGACCAAGGCAAGGACCAGGATTTGATACTTGGTCAGAAAACAAGATCCCACATCCTGTTTCGATGAAATGCTTGAGATAGAAAAAGGTATAAAACAAGCAGACAAAGTCTGCTATACTGCAGAGATTGGCACAACAGTGTAAATCAGGGGGACGTCCCTGGTGGGCCAGTGGCTGGGACTCTGGGCTTCCAATGCAGGGGGCATGGGTTCAATCCCTGGTCAGGGAATTAAGATCTCATATGCCTCGCAGTGCAGTCAAAACACTTCCTAATACCACACAGAAAAATAAACTCAAAATGGATTAAAGATCTAAATGTAAGGCCAGAAAAACCTTTAGAGGAAAACACAGGCAGAACACTCTCTGACACAAACCACAGCACGATCCTTTTTGACCCAACTCTTAGAGTAACAAAAATAAACAAATGGGACCTAATTAAATTTAAATTTAAAAGCTCTTACACAGCAAAGGAGACCATAAACAAAATGAAAAGACAACCCTCAGAATGGGATAAAATATTTGCAAATGAAGCAACTGACAAAGAATTAGGTTCCAAAATATATAAGCTGCTCAAGCAGCTCAGTATTAAAAAAACAAACAACTCAATCAAAAAGTGGGCAGAAGACCTAAACAGACATTCCTCCAAAGAACGCATACATATGGCCAACAAACACATGAAAAGATGCTCAACATAGCTCATTATTAGAGACATGCAAATCAAAACTAGAGTGAGGTATCACCTCTCGACAGTCAGAATAGCCATCATCAAAAAATCTACAAACAATAAATGCCAGAGAGGATGTGGAAAGGGTAATCCTCCTACACTGTTGGTGGGAATGTACACTGACATAGCCACTAGGAGAGCAGTTGGAGGTTCCTTAAGAAGCTAAAAATAGAACTATCATATGACCTTGTATATGACCTTTGACTGCAAGGAGATCAAACCAGTCAATTCTAAAGGAAATAAATCCTAAATATCCATTGGAAGGACTGGTGCTGAAGCTGAAACTCCAATACCTTGGCCACCTGATGAGAAGAACTGACTTATTGGAAAAGACCCTGATGCTGGGAAAGATTGAAGGCAGAAGAAGGGGATGATAGAGGATGGATGAGATGGTTGGATGGCATCACTGACTTGATGGACATGAGTTTGAACAAGCTCTGAGAGTTGGTGATGGACAGGGAAGCCTGGTGTGCTGCAGTCCACGGGGTCACAAAGGTCAGACACGACTAAGCGATTGAACTGAACTGATGAGCTTACAGTTCTACTCCTTGGCATATATCCTAAGAAAACCATAATTCAAAAAGACACATGTACCCCAGCGGTTATTGCAGCACTTTTTACAATAGCTAGGACATGGAAGCAACCTACACGTCCATCAGCAGATTAATAGATAGAGATACGGTACATATATACAATGGAATATTACTCAGCTATAAAAGGAATGAAATAGGTCATTTGCAGTTATGTGGGTGGACCTAGAGTCTGTTATACACAGTGAAGTAAGAAAGATAAAAAGAAATATCATATATTAATGCATACATGTGGAAATCTAGGAAATGGTACAGAGAGCCTATTTGCAAGGCAGGGATAGAGACAGTGACATAAAGGACATGTGGACACAGTAGGGGAAGGGTAGGGTGGGGCGAACTGGGAGAGTAGCACTGACGTTCACACAACACCACGTGTGAAACAGCCACTGGGAAGCTGCTGTCAGGTGCCTCACAGGGGCTCAGCCTGTGCTCTGTGATGACCTCCGGAGGGCGGGGGAGGGCAGTCCACGAGGGAGGGGATACATGCACACATATAGCTGATGCACTTTGCTGTTTGGCAGGAGCTAACAACATTGTGAAGCAATTATACTCCGATAAGAAAAATAACAAATTATCTAAAAGTTGTAAACCAACTATACTTCAATTTTTTAAAAAAAGAGGAAAAAAAGAAAATATATTTCATGTAACTAAATAACAAAATAATTAGCACATACAGAATAAAAGCAGACAGCTCTGGGGGAAAGAAGACGAATTTAATAGAAAGTATGAGAATACGATTGCATACGTAAGTGAAGGAGGCTTACACGTGTAAACTGGCCAAATGGGGTAGACAGGAAATACCCATTTTTAATGGCTAGTGGTCAGTTGCCAGTGACAGAAACCGGGAGAGGGGGACCCTTGGCCGTTCCCAGGCCTCATGAGTATTAGGAGGCAGCTGCAGGCCAGGCTTTGAGGAAAGTCCCAGAAACCACTAACAAAGGATCCTGGAGCCACCCAATCTATCCACTGGGAAGGCAGGCCACACATCACAGAGATGCCAGGCAAGAACTCACAGCCCCAGGACCTATGAGGTCCCAAACAAAACTGCTCATCGATGTCGATGGAGGAAAGAGAAATTGGGAGAGTCACACAACCACACAGCAAGGAGAATAAACGCAGACCTCATAGCAACAACATAGATGAATTTTCCAAGTGCTATAGAGCAAACAGTCAGACACAAGGAGTACATAGTGTATAACTCCCCTTAAAAAATGTACAACATTGTCAGCACGAACCTAGGCCATTATGAGTCAGGAGCGAGTCACCCTTGTGAGGAGGGCAGGGTGGAAGGTGGTGTGAGACAGTTTTGTAGGCTGGTATTGCTCTGTGTCTCACTCTGAACGTGAATGTGAAGTCGCTCAGTCGTGTCTCTTTGCGACCCCATGGACTGTAGCCTACCAGGCTCCTCTGTCCATGGGATTTTCCAGGCAATAGTACTGGAGTGGATTGCCATTTCCTTCTCCAGGTGATCTTCCTGACCCAGGGATCGAACCCGGGTCTCCCTCATTGTAGGCAGACGCTTAATCATCTAAGCCACCTCCCTGGTGTCTCACTCTGGGTGCCCTTAAATAGCTGGGATGAGTTTGTTTAAAAGTCATCATTATATACATAGAATTGTGTGCTTTTGCATGTATTTTCTATACTTCCACACAGAAGTTGGGTTTTTAAAGTTCCTGCCTCAGCAGTGGACCCAGGACCCCATTTCTACAGCCCCATCCATGCCAGGATGGAGGCCTGCACTCGGCTGTAGCATCCTGAGGCTGAGGACCACACTGGGGATCTGCTCCCGGGAAACTGCAGGGCCAGCCTGACTGTGGATGACAGAGCAGTACAGCCAGCACCTCACTTTGATCTTCCCAACCTGCCATCGGCAGAGTAAAAGCCAGTCGACATCAAGTTCCCAGATTTGCTGGTCTGAGAGGCGTGGCTGTGAGCAGCAGAGATGTGAGGTTCTGACAGGGTGGCAATGGAGATGTGGGACCTGCCACAGACCAGCCCACTCCCCATCCGCCTGCTGGTGCTCCTGCTGGGCCTCTTCCGTGCAAGGACATGTTTTATCACTTAGATCCTTATCATGAATGAGTTCAATGAGTGAGAAGGGAAGTGCTGTGATACAGAAGACCAAAGAACACCTGTCTTTCTTGTTCTTTTCTCCCTTGGACAACATTCCAAACATGCAGAGAAGTATAGTCAATGTCTAGTCATCACTAGGCTTTATCATATTTTAAATCTTGCTGTGTTTGACTTTGAAAATAAACTTAAGGTTGCCAGAGGGAAGGGATAGTTAGGGAGTGTGGGAAGGTCATGTACACTCAGCTATATTAAAAATAGGTAACCAACAAGGACCTACTGTACAGCACAGGGAACTCTGCTCAGTGTTATGTGTCAGCCTGGATGGGGAGATAGGAGCTTGGGGGAGAATGGATACATGTATATGTACAGCTGAGTCCTTTGGCTGTTCACCTGAAACTATCACAACATTGTTAACTGGCTATACCTTAAAACAAAATAAAAAGTTTAAAGTTTGAAAAAAAAATCTTGCTGTGTTTGATTCAGATTTTTTTGAAGAAACAAAACTCCACAGACACAGTTAATTTTGCCCACGTCGTTTTCCTTTTCCCTACAGGTAATGCAAGGAGATCCAACAAGTCCATCCTAAAGGAGATCAGTCTTGAATGTTTCAAATTTGCCTGTTATTCCAGGTGTTTCTTGACTTCCTACTTTAGCATTCCAGTCCCCTATGATGAAAAGGACTTCTTTTTGGTTGTTAGTTCTAAAAGGTTTCGTAGGTCTTCATAAAACCATTCAACTTCAGCTCCTTCAGTGTTACTGGTTGGGGCATAGACTTGGATAACTGTGATATTGAATGGTTTGCCTTGGAGATGAACAGAGATCATTCTGTCGTTTTTGAGATTGCATCCAAGTACTGCATTTGAGTGAATTTAACTCAGATGACCATTATATCTACTACTGCAGGCAGGAATACCTCAGAAGAAATGGAGTAGCCACCCACATTATGGAAGATCATCTGCTTCACTCAAAGCAAAAGTGAAAGTCATTCAGCTGTGTATGACTCTTTGCAACCCCATGGACTACACAGTCTATGGAATTCTCCGGGCCAGAATACTGGAATGGGTAGCCTTTCCCTTTTCCAGGGGATCTTTCCAATCCAGGGATTGAACCCAGGTCTCTTGCATTGTGGGCAGATTCTTTACCAGCTGAGCCCCAAGGAAGCCCAGCTTTACTCATAGTCTGGTGAATTAATGTTAACCTCATCTAGAAATTATTTCACAGAAACATCTAGAATAACACTTGACCAAACATCTGGGTGCCAGGGCTTTGGCAAGTTGACACGCAGAACTAACCATCATAGCTCTTAAGGAACTCTGAGTCCAAGATGAGGGTGAATCGACAATGGTTGATTGATTATATCTGGAAGGTCAATGCTTGGAATGCACTCTGTGAAGGCTGAAGAGAAGCCTTTGACTCCACATGGAATAGCCGAGGAGGATCCTTTAGGAGAGAGGCTCTAGTGTTGATCTAGAGTTTGAATAGGTAGTCACTAGGCAGATGAATGTCAGAACCAGACAATGTATTCCAGCACAGAGGTATAAAGCATGTTAAATATAAAAATAATTAGCAGAGACAACAAATGCAAAACAAATGTATGTAGAGAGTAGAAGCAATGAGTTATATGTGGTGATAATGACAAGGAGCAGCAGTAGGAGGAAGTGAAATGAGGGGTGAGCAGGACCTTCTCAAACTCCCATGTTTTTCCTGAGATACCTCCATCTACTGGTGAACACATCCTTACTTTCTGATACAAGACTTTCCGGTCTCACGTTTGCTTGCTTATTAATTGCTTTGGCTAGATTTCTGACTATACTACGTGGAAAGATTTTGGCATAGATGAAGCATGATGTAATGCAAAGAAACTTCCAAGTCACAGGGAAGAGGCTCCCCCTACGAAAGGAAGTCTTGGATAAACTGCTTCCTGCTTCCGGGCTTCAGTTTACTTGTGTGTGAAATAAAGATGACAGTTACCTTACAGGCTTGGCATTCAGAAAAAATGGCTGCTACTAGATAAAAGTGCCAAGCAAATGGTAGCTATTGTTATTATTGGGCTTTCAATTAAGAAATATGCAAGTTTTCTTGGTGAGGAAAGAGGAGAAATTTTAAAAAAAGATAAAAGAAATGTATACTGAACAGTTCATCGTTGACATGAATGAGGTCAGGGAATTAGATTAAATTTAACAAAATCCCATCTAATTCTCTTTAGGTTTGATTTAAGGATTATACAGAACATAAACTAAAAAATTTCTTTGGAGTCACAGTGGCCTCTCTCAGGTCTTCTCCTTGCCTGGAACACAGCCATTTCTTCTGG
The DNA here is from genome assembly GCA_006408675.1 of Madoqua kirkii. Lineage (NCBI taxonomy): Eukaryota > Metazoa > Chordata > Mammalia > Artiodactyla > Bovidae > Madoqua > Madoqua kirkii. The sequence continues at coordinate 8,453 of SJYC01150803.1, read as the reverse complement.
CTGGACCCTAAGGAACATGATTCTGGGAGAAGTGGTTTTCAAGTATCAGTCTCTCATCAACACTTGAGCTCATCTCTCGGATGGTATCCTGCTTTTGGATTATACAGAACATAAACTAAAAAATTTCTTTGGAGTCACAGTGGCCTCTCTCAGGTCTTCTCCTTGCCTGGAACACAGCCATTTCTTCTGGCTGGACCCTAAGGAACATGATTCTGGGAGAAGTGGTTTTCAAGTATCAGTCTCTCATCAACACTTGAGCTCATCTCTCGGATGGTATCCTGCTTTGTCAAATGCAGATGATAATTCTTAATTCAGAGTATGTTGTGATGACTAGTTGACAAGTTGTCTGTAAATCAAAGGATGTTGCAAGTGGAACAGAGTTGACTCTGAATACACATATCAGCATCTCCCTCTAATTGACAGTGGTCACAGAGAATGAAATCCTTCCTCTTTGCTTTTCTGTTAAAATAACACTAATCCTTTCTGAGGCCATAGGCTGTTGTTTTCTTTGTTGTTCAGTCACTAAGTCATGTCCAACTCTTTGGGACCCCATCGACTGTAGCCCACCAGGCCCCTCTATCTATGGGATTTCCCAGGCAAGAAGACTGGAATGGGTTGTCATTTCTTTCTCCCGGGGATCTTCCTGACCCAGAGATTGAACCTGGGTCTCCTGCATTGGCAGGTGGATTCTTAACTACTAAGCCACAAGAGAAGCCAATGGCTAAATCCAGGGATAGATATATACAAGTACCAAAGAAGAAAATTATGGAAATTCATGCTAAAAACACAGCTCTTAATTCTCTGATGTTCTTACTGTATTTTAGATATGGAGCTAAATATTTTGTGTGAAGTATTTGTTTCACAAAAGCAATGTGGATTAGATACTACTAGCTTCATTTTATAGATGAGGATACAAGCTTATTATAGCTTGCCCAAGATTTTATTTATTTGTAAATTATTGAGTGAGCTCCTTTGATATGCCAGATAATACACCAGGCATTAGAAATACAAAGATGAATTCAGGAAAGCCTTGATTTCAGACAGTAGACTTCCCAGTAGGTCAAAGAGAAAGCAAATGACTAGTTAGTGTGTGATGCTAGCACAGGGGCACAAAGTTCATTATAGATGTAAGGCCAGTGTGTGTGAAGCTTGCATGTACAGGGGAGATGCTAGGGAGGGTATTGCACAGAACTACAAATACAGTGCATAGGCCAGTAACTTTTGCAGCTAAAACATAGAAACAACATATCTTACTTTTAACAAGATTCTGTACGTGATCTGAAGTCTATTCTTCAAGCTCTGCTATGGAGCAGTTAATGATTTTTTAAAAGACTTCACAGTCAGTTATATATTTTGCAACTAGTTCCTGTACCAGGTAGCTTACACACTTCTGATATCCTAACACCCATGATAATTTCAAACTCTAGAAAACTCAGTTTTGACAGACAAAAACATATGATTGCTGCTATTCAATCCTGCCACCATGCTCTACGTGAGGTGAATGGAGAACTTCCTAAAAATATTTCTAAATTAGTGTTCAATGAACAAAGAAGCTGTGCTCATTAAAGGAATCTCCAAGACACGTCAAAACCATCGATATCTCTGGGTTATCCAGGCAATAAAAATAAATCAATTGGAAATGATAGGCATCTCCACCTAGCAAATGTCTCTTGCATTTTTCATGTAGTATCTGTGCTAATTAGGAAACAAACAATGTAAGACTATTGGCTTTAGAGACAGATCTATGTACTGTATGAGCAAGATTTTTACCACATGTCAGCAATAAACACATATTGGGTTTCAATTAAAGAAGAGTCTGTGAAGCTAAAAATGGTAAGAAAAGTATGCAGTCATGGTGATGAAGCACCGCTTGCAGTAAGGGCTTACATTTCTTAATATAGTTTTAAGTGATGGGTAATTTCCCCCTTTTCAATACTTCCATCCAAGATAAACTCTATGATATAACTAGCTGTTTTTGAGAAGAGATAGATGAATGGCTATAGATGGGTCACTCGGCATAACCTGAAGTATCCAAGAGAGATTTAACTTCCTGAATGAGAATGGTATTTAGCTAATGGATGCTTCTTCTGGATGTTCAGGGCGGTCATCTGTGTTTGCACATTTGGCCTGCTGCTCTCCCCAGTCAGCTTCCGGCGTTTCAAGGCAATCCTTCTCCTTTACAGCTGCCCATACTTCCTTCACACTTCATCAAAGTACAGAAGAAAAAAAATGGTTTTTTAATCAATGATTCACTATCCACTCAGTCAATACTCACCTGAACACAGAGTAGGTTAACAAAGATGAAATCATCACTGATGGGAAGACAGAAAAGAAGTATACTTCGATATCACATGATAAGCATTAAAATGATGCATGTATTTATGTGAAAGGGCAAGCAGAGTGACGCCTGGAGTAGGTAGGATGACCACAGAGTTTATTATGCAAAGTAGGACACTTTCCAAAACAAAATGGATATCCCTGATAATGATACCAGGACCAGTTGTAAAGCTGGACTTGTCCATGCTATCTCACATATGTAGTCACTCCAGAGATAAGGAATGGCAACAACATCTTTTTATCATGGTGAATACTTAGTGAACAGACTCAATATTGACGAAGACATAATGCTTGAACTTGACACCCAAGTAAACCATGTGCTGTTTGAGACATACTTCACAGTTCTATTTCCAGCAACGGCTTAGTGGCTTGCACATACCTCCTTAATACAGACTTGGGTAACTGGGTTGTGCAACTGGGAAAGTTTCGAGGGAATGGCTAAACTCTTGCTGATACGATGATGATTAGTGAACCTGGCACATGAAAAATACTCATATCTGTTCAGTGACACACCCTGAAGGAGTATGTGGGAGTGTTTTCCTTCAACCTTCGGAGAGTCCACACAGTAGAAGTGAAAAATGGGGATATTACCACCCCTTGCTACTCAATAAGGAGATAAGGTCCTATGTAAGGATCTCCCTCTTCCTGCGTCCAGGGTAAACCTCTTGAACCTTCTCCTTTTTGTCTGTTCTCTGCTGCTGGTCCTTAGACTGGAATCTGGTTCCTACTTTCCCACCACCCAGCTGGGTTTTCTCCCCACTCTGCCTCTTGTTTTCTGGCTCCTCTTGATCCGCCCGAACCTGCTTCCATTAGACTCCCATGTATCTTTAGGTCACGAGCCTGACCATGCTCAGCCAAAATCACATCTACCCAGACAATATATTTTTGTTTATGCTATGTAATATTTTGGTGAGCAATCACCATGTTTCAACATAAGCTCCCAAAGGTCATACAAACCTGACTAATTCTAGGCATCATATTTTGGATTTCACCTTTGCCCAAACTAACAAGACCTGGAAGAAAGAGAAAGCATGAAATATTTTAAGCCAGAGAAGTCCTCTGGCTGTAATTGTAGAATATTATTTCATAGCATTAACCAGCAAAACTAGAGAACTCTACCTGAAAATGCTGAAATAAGGGAAAGTAATACCCATTATAAGAGGGTATAAACATTTTAATTTATGAACAAAAAATTAGAATATCAGAGCTATTTTTTTCTCCTTATGCCATTTTTCTTTGAGAATCCTTATCTACCTAATTTAAAAACTCAAGTACTTCAAACGAAAAACAATCTGGCAATTTGGAAGGGTAAGCAGTTAGTAAAATATAGGACACATTTTGAATACATAAGAAATACTGCCATCATATTAGAGGCTAATCAGCTGCCTAATCTCCCTCTCAAGTGTCAGAGTGAAACTACATACCAATATCAATTTACTCTGCTTTGTTTCATTGGTTTTTCAGATTTTTCCCAGTGGTTAGATTCCTTCCTGTTGTGTATTTTCCTTTTCTAATGCTAGCAAAGCTAACTCAGAGTCACTTTTAATATGATAGTGCTCCCAAGTTCAGAATGGACAACTTCATAACAAAGCAAATTTACTGTGATTTTTTTAGGCTAAACTAATCATAGACATCATCATTTTGAAAGCTAAATGAACTTTTTGAATAAATTAGGTTGGGTAGATGGGAATATAGATATAATTAAAACAAAGCCCATGCACTCAGGAAACCTAAGGTCGAGACAAAGATTAGAAATATATTAACCCAGAAGTTTGGGCAGAGAAGAGAGATAAATGAAAAAATATCATTGACTGATACACTGAGTCACTCAAAGGGACTTTAAATGTCCAGCTTTATATATGGATGTATCTATTTTATTCACTAACACAAAGTTCCCTGATGGTTCAGTGGCTAAGACTCTGTGCTCCCAATGCAGGGGGCTGGGTGCACTCCCTGCTCAGGGAACTAGATCCTATATGCCTCAACTAAGGTCAAAGACTCCACATGCCACAACCAGGAACTCCACAGCCAGATAAATTAATATATTAAAAATTAATAATTGTCCATTAAAAAAAAACAAGGTTCATTGCATTCAAACATATCCATTAAAAAAACTAGGTTCATTCTAGTCTGTGAAGAACACTGACAAATAGTATTAAAACTATTATAGACAAGAGTTTTCATCTAATCCAACAGTCCTTTATACAGAGAATGATGGCCAGACCTATATAAGGAGCTCTCTGGAAGTCTCAGAGTTGGGACTACAAAGTTCAGTCAAAAGATATCTCATTCAGTCAGAGGCTGGTACTCTAGCAGTTCTAGGTAAAATTCTAATGAGAATGGAAGCTTTAATTCTGCTGTTAGTAAACATAGAATAGAAACATAACTCTATAAACAAAAGATTAATTTAGCAGTTTTGTTAGACACAAATATCACCATGTTTTACTAAATGAGACAATTCTGAAATGGAGAGAACAAACTCCATACATGCCAAACTCCAGTGACAAATTCTCTGAATCATTATGAAAAACAAATTGAGTTAAACAGTTATTAAGCAAAAAGCATAATTCAGAGGCTCTGAGATATTAAATAGTAATTAGAATGCAAGCAGAATTATATTTGTTGAACTTTGGAGAGCTAAAACAGAATACATAAATACAAGAATTACATAAAATCCTGCTGTTGTGTTGAGGCCAATTTTTAAAAAAGAGGAAAGAAAAAAATGTATTTGCTCTAAGAGCTGAACTTGGTCACCTTTTTCTCCTCAGGATCACTGTGAAGATTAGCAACCTTCTTATACTAAAAGGAACATATAGACATTTCTACACTGTGAGGATTCAAATATGCTTATCAACCCTTTATATTCATAAATCACTATTTAAACACAATTCTTCTGAGCCTATACCACCGGAAGGTTACATGGGGAGGAAGTAGCTGTTGAAGAATGCTTAGAAAAATACAACATTACATAGCAGAAAAATATAAAGTAATTCATAATGGGATTATAGGATTGAAAAGGGTATAAAACAATTTTACATGTCCATAAAAATGTGTAAACGACGACACTTCAATCAATTCAGCAATCGACTTCTGTCAGCAAAATCACAATATTATTGAAAGCTAAGAGCAGTGAAACAAGCCAGTAAGACCTTTTCTTTTCAGTTGCTCACAAAAATATATACACCCAGTCAACTGTCTCATATAATCAGAATGTTAATACTCTCTGATGTGTTGAAAACTGGGTGTGATTGTGATTAATTCACTCCAAAACGTAGTTCACTTGTGATTTTGGATATATCAACTCTCCCTACCCGCCCCGCCCCACATACATATTCTCAAGAAAGGAGAGCCCTTTCACATGGAATTAGCCTGGAATATCAACCCTTCCTCCACTTCAGTGGCTATTATTTCATAATCATCCTTTCAATCTCCTTGATGGTGTCTGATACTTACAAGGTGCACTGATGGTCTGAATGCTTCTCCAAGGTCACCTACAGTTTAGAACAAGGAAACAGAGTGTTTACACAGAGAATTATCTTCACAAAGACCCAAGAAGGGCACACATAGAAAAGCTAATGGTTGTTTCTAGTGGATGCTACCGTGGCCCATACTGTGCCCCATAGAGATGCCCTCTACGGGACTGGGGCATCCGATACAGGCTGGGGTCTAGGACCCTTTGCTGCACCGCTTGCAGCTACACAAACATCTCCTCGAGCAACAAAATACAAAGAAGCTATATGGGACTGAACGTAACAGTGCATGCTGCAGCCGGGGCAAATCCTGAAGCAAAAGACACAAAGACCAAAAAAGCCCAACTGCTGCTTCTGAAGAGCCTGGAGCAAAAACTGGGTGTTGGCAGTAAAAGCCGGGTACTGCACGTGCCCCTCTGCAGTCACCATCACCAGAGGGGTGGGCGAAACTACCCAAGCCACCCCTTGAGCCCAATCCCTGGACGCACTCCTGCGCACACGCCAAAAGAGAAGGGACAAGCTCGCCGCCACCCAGGGAGCAAGCAAGCAAGGGAGCCTGCCGTTTGTTCTTGCTCCCTACTGCTGCATCAGGGGTTCCAATAAAGCCCCAGCTGGACTTCCTGTCTGGCCTGTAGTTGATGTCTATTGACTGGGAAAGGCCAAGAACCCTGGTCAGTATCACATTCATCCCCCTGCTGTGGAGAGTGCCGATTCCTAAGTGCTGACTCAGAGCCACCCTCCAGTTTTAAAGATTTCCCTGAGGGATGGGAGACGGAAGGTGCTCTCCTTCACTTCTGCAGGGGGATAGACAGCAATCAATAAATGACTCACACGAGGGGCAAAAAAGACACCCCACCTCAAGGAGGGACAATTCTGGTACAATTCCTAGTCCAGTGCTCCTGTGAGGCTGAAGTTGACCACAGCCAAGAACATACCTGCAGCTCACTCCCCCTCCCGTGTATAGAATCTCAGATGGATAAGTTGACATGTGCTTGAGTCAAGCCCTTAGCCCTACCAACTGCTACTGCTGCTGCTGCTGCTGCTAAGTCACTTCAGTCGTGTCCGACTCTGTGCGACCCCATAGACGGCAGCTCATCAGGCTCCCCCTTCCCTGGGATTCTCCAGGCAAGAACACTGGAGTGGGTTGCCATTTCCTTCTCCAATGCATGAAAGTGAAAAGTGAAGTTGCTCAGTCGTGTTTGACCCTCAGCCACCCCATGGACTGCAGCCCACCAGGCTCCTCCATCCATGGGATTTTCCAGGCAAGAGTACTGGAGTGGGATGTCATTGCCTTCTCCAAGCGGGGTGCCATTGCGGCTCTCCTAAATACTGTGGGACTAAATGAGATTCTATTCTGTCTTCTACAAATTTACAGGCGAATTCCCTAGGCTCCCCCAATGTCATCTGACTTAACAAATGTTCACTGGGGAAAGCCAGTCATGCATGCAAACCTTTCAAGTTTCTAGATTTTTATGCCAGCTCTACACGTTGGCCAAATGCCTTTGTTCCTTTACACAGAAGAGGTTCTGTGTGAGGGATAAACTTCACACAGAACCTTAGTCAAAATACAAGATGTGAAAATGTTTTTGTTTTTTGATAATGTATCCAGCTTTTGCCAGTTGTTGTGATAGAAATACTTGTTCTCTCCAAGCTTTGTCATCTTACCAAGAAGCAGAAGTTGTTAGAATAGAGTTGTAATATGTAGTACATAAGCACATAATATAAATCACACAAGATAAAGTTTTGTTTTAGAACTAAGAAGGGTCTAAGAGAAAAAGGTAGTTTTAAAAAATATTTACTCCTATATATCAAAAACTATAAAACACTGATGAAAGAAATCAAAGAGGACACTAATAGATGGAGAAATATTCCATGTTCATGGATCGGAAGAGTCAATATAGTGAAAATGAGTATACTACCCAAAGCAATTTACAGATTCAATGCAATCTCCATCAAGCTACCAACAGTATTTTTCACAGAACTAGAACAAATAATCTCAAGATTTGTATGGAAATACAAAAAACCGCGAATAGCAAGGGCAATATTGAGAAAGAAGAATGGTACTGGAGGAATCAACTTGCCTGACTTCAGGCTCTACTACAAAGCCACAGTCATTAAGACAGTATGGTAGTGGCACAAAGACAGAAATATAGACCAATGGAACAAGATAGAAAGCCCTGAGATAAACCCACACACATATGGACACCTTATCTTCGACAAAGGAGGCAAGAACATACAATGGAGTAAAGGCAGTCTCTTTAACAGGTGGTGCTGGAAAAGCTGGTCAACCACTTGCAAAAGAATGGAACTAGACCACTTTCTAACACCACACACAAAAATAAACTCAAAATGGATTAAAGATCTAAACGTAAGACCAGAAACTATAAAACTCCTTGAGGAGAACATAGGCAAAACACTTTCGGACATATATCACAGCAGGATCCTCTATGATCCACCTCCCAGTATACTGGAAATAAAAGCAAAAATAAACAAATGGGACCTAATTAAAATCAAAAGCTTCTGCACAACAAAGGAAACTATAAGTAAGGTGAAAAGACAGCCTTCTGAATGGGAGAAAACAATAGCAAATGAAGCAACTGACAAACAACTAATCTCAAAGATATACAAGCAACTTATGCACCTCAA
>SJYC01150800.1:0-19924 GCA_006408675.1 Madoqua kirkii | reverse complement strand
AAAGAAACATGTAAATCTACATATTTTAAAATAAAATATCATATCTGCCAAGCAGATAATTTACCCTCTTTCTATTAATATCATTTTTATTTTCACTCAGCTTTTCTTTCAATGTAATATTAAGACCAATGCCCAAGTATTACATGGCCACTCAGGGTCTGGAAAATAGCCATACTAGTTGTTCTTGAAATAACCTAATTAGTTATATTGGTCTATTCAGCTATTTATCTTCATTTAATGTTCCAGGCCTCCACTGCCCAATAGAGTAGCTACCAGCCAGGTATGGTCATTGACCACTTGAGATGCGGTTAGTCCAAACTGAGTTGTAAAATGCACATTGGATTTCAAGACTTAATAGGTAAAACATACTACTTCTATTTTATACTGAATGCATGTTTAAGTGTTAATATTTTTGATATATGGAGTTAAATAAAATACATTATAAAAATTAATCTCACCTGTTTGTTTTTATATTCTTAATGGTACAACCAGAAATTTTTATTTTTTTAATATAAATTTATTTACTTATTTTAAAAATTTTATTTATTTTAATTGGAAGTTAATTACTTTACAATATTGTATTGATTTTGCCATACATCAACATCAAAACACCAATACAGTAAACTAACACATATATATGGAATTTAGAAAAATGGTAATGATAACCCTGTATGCAAGACAGCAAAAGAGACACAGATGTACAGAACAATCTTTTGGACTCTGCGGGAGAGGGCAAGGGTGGGATGATTTGGGAGAATGGCACTGAAACATGTATAATATCATATATGAAACAAATCGACAACCAGAAATTTCTAAATTACAAATGTGGCTCTCATAAATTTTTGTTGCACTGTACTGTTTTAAGTTTTCAAATTTTTTCACATTGGGGAATTGTAAAAAAAAAAAAAAAAAGGAACTACTCATGAGACAAATTCATTCGTTTTCTAAACATCTTTCACTCTCTTTTCAATAAAACCCTCAACTATGTTTGAAGTGTATGCTCCCTGAGTTTGAGAAAATGAAGCTCTTTTTAGTCTTTGTGAAGTGAATAGTATCAACTCTCACCAAATACAGATTTTCTGGCATGCATTGCCAGGTACCATAACAGGAAAAAAGAACATTAACCTGGATTTATGAAGCAAATAGTGAAAATATATGATACAGGCAGTGGAAGAGGGAAGATATTTTTTAAAATGGAGTGTTTACCAGTGGTAATTGAGATAAATGATTTAAACATATAGATAGACACATTTAAACATATAGATAAATGGGAGAGAGACAAACAAAGAGAGAGAAGGAGAGACAGAGAGAGAGAAATTAGCAAGTTTTCCCCATGTGTCAATCAAATCATTGTACATGAGACTGCACCAACTCAGTGAAGCATAAATGAATCCTGCCCACGTTTGCAACTGGGAAAAGTTCATGAATTCTGTAGATAATCCCAGAAATAACTAGTTCTCTTAATAATGTATCAGAAACAAATACTGAAACTAGTAATTTTTTTTTTACTATATAAATAATCACAAGCATCTTCTCTATAAATTACCCATGGAAACATGCCTGGCTTGAAAACACCCCAGTACTTAACTTTGATATTCTTCATTGTTTCACCAGAAAACTATACCACAAATGACAGATGACATTTGTGAACTTCATGGTTTAAAAAAAACATACTAGTAGGGTCATCTAAATGCATTCCTAGTCCCTTACCCCTAGAACCTATACTCACTGTATATACACATGTTTCTAAAATTATAAAGAAATACCATCTTATTTCAAAACTTGGATATATTTCTGTGCATTATAGGTAGCTGAAAGGATGTTAAAGTTCAAAGAGCAAGGAGGAGTTAAGAAACCTCTCTTGCTCTGCAAAAAAGTGGGTACTGTGATTTTCACTGGACAAACAGGTGACTCCTTATTTCCTTCATCAGCAACAAAAATGCATAAAACAACTAAATAAAAAGTCCTTAGAGGCCCTGACTCAATGCACTAGTGAATTCACTCAAGTGAATTTAAAATATAACTTACTCTGCCAAAAAATATCCCATGCTAAGCACCAATGAGGATAATTTCTGTAGAGAGAAAAGCATAATATAATAGTAACAAACTCAGTTCAAGAATAAAAATAAGAATTCCATGGAGAAAAGACAGTCTCTTCAATAAATGGTGCTGGGAAAACCAGACAGATACATGTAGAAGAATGATATTGAAACACTTCCTAATACCATGCAAAAAAGTAAACTCAAAATGGATTAAAAACCTAAATGTAAGACCTGATACTGGCAGGCAGATTCTTTTACCATTGAGCCACCAGGGAAGCCCTTGATACCAGTAGAGTGGCATAAGTAACATATGTGTATTGTAATACCCAAAGTAACCACTGAGAAAATTATACAAAATGATATGATCAAAAATCTTGAATTAGTCAAAGTGGAATCTTAAAATGTGTTCAAACAATCTACATAAGTGCAAAAAAAGACAAGAAGCAAAGGAAATAAACAGAAACAAATAAAAGACATAAATCTGAATACATAATTATCTTAAATATAAATGGTTTAAATACACCACTTGAAAGGAAGAAAATGGCAGAGTGGATTTATTACTAAAAATTACCCAAATACATAATGTTATTAGAAACTCAACAATATGCATAAATTGAAAGTAAAGGATAAAGAAAAATATATCATGAAAAAATCAAGAAAAAACTGGCATGGCTATATTAATATTAGGTAAAGTAGAAGCAAATAAAATTGCAAATGGGAATTAAAGGGAAATTATATAGTGATAAAAGCATCAGTCCACCAAGAATCAATCCACCAATCCATCTTCCTTTATTTATTATTGCATTTATCACCATCTCACTTATTTTATGGGCTTCCTGGTGGCTCAGATGGTAAAGAATCTGCCTGCAATGCAGAAGACCTGGGTTCGATCCCTGGGTTTGTATCCACTGAAAAAGGGAAAGGCTACCCACTCCAGTGTTTTGGCCTGGGAATTCCATAGACAGAGGAGCCTGGTGGGTTACAGTCCATGGGATTGCAAAGAGTCGGACATGACCGAGTGACTTTCACTCTCATTTATTTTATATTTACCTGTGAATTCATTTATTGTCCCTATGCTACATCTAGGCAGGGACTTCAGTGGCTTTGTTGATAGCTGCATGTTGTTGTTGTTTAGTAGCTAGATTATGTCTGACTCTTTGCGATCCCAAGGATTATAGCCTACTAGGCTCCTCTGTCCATGGAATTTCCTAGGCAAGAATACTGGAGTGGGTTGTGATTTCCTTCTCCATGATAGCTGTATATCCAGTGCCTAAAATGTTAGTTGCACATAGTATTGAAGCTGCAGCTCCAATACTTTGGCCACCTGATGCGAAAAACTGACTCACTGGAAAAGACCCTGATGCTGGGAAAGATTGAAGGTAGGAGGAGAAGCGGACGACAGAGGATGAAATGGTTGGATGGCATCACTGACTTGATGGACAGGAGTTTTAGCAAGCTCAGGGAGTTGGTGATGGACAGGGAAGCCTGGCGTGCTTCATCCATGGGATCACAAAAAGTTGGACACAACTGAGCAACTGAACCAACTGACATGGTAAGTACTCAACAAATATTTGTTGAATGAATAAAATGGTTAGCTCATTGTCTATTGAGATCTGTTCTTTAAGATACAAGGCACTTTCTGGCTTACTTCACTCTGTATAATTGGCTCCAGTTTCATCCACCTCATTAGAACTGATTCAAATGTATAATATCACATGAGAAACGAATCGCCAGTCTAGGTTCAATGCAGGATACAGGATGCCTGGGGCTGGTGCACAGGGATGACCCAGAGGGATGGTACGGGGAGGGAGGTGGGAGGGGGGTTCAGGATTGGGAACACGTGTACACCCATGGTGGATTCATGGTGTGGCAAAACCAATACAATATTTTTAAAGTAATTAGCCTCCAATTAAAATAAATAAATTTAAAATTTTAAAAATAAATAAATAAATTATAAAAATCAACAACAAAAAAAGATACAAAGCACTAATCACTTTAAGTTCAAGTGCTTTAAATGCTTAGTTACATTATGAACTAATCTGTAAAGTAATTAACCTCCAATTAAAATAAATAAATTTACATTAAAAAATAAAATAAAATATTCCAACATCAAGTTAGAAATGATCAAATATTTTGATTCTTCTTACAGTTTCTCATGAAAACAGAAACTTCTGACATTAAAATGCTTCCTGAAAAAAACTTATCATTTCCAAAATAACTGTCTTCCATCACTTACATTTACCTCAGTCATTTCTTTATCACACAATCTAGGTACATCTTAAACTTAAGAAAGAAGTATAGCCTTTCCAAATAATTCATTATCAAATAATTTTCTTCATGGATCACTTCCCAAGCAGATTTCCACCTCTTGCTCTTCTTGTCTTACTTTATGCTGATTGTTGTTCTCAAATCCCAAGCCTGCATAATCTGCAGCCTAGACTGACACATCGATGAGCTGGAACCTGTCCCTCAGCTTAATTTCCTCTCCCTCAGCTTAACTTCCTCTCTCTCTGCTTTCTAGCTAAGAATCAGTATCTAGGGAAGAGATTCCTTTCTTATTTTTTTTTACTTTTTATTTTATATTAGGGTAGTGGTCATGTATAGATGTGAGAGTTGGGGTGTGAAGAAGGCTGAGCACTGAAGAATTGATGGTTTTGAACTGTGATGAGAAGACTCTTGAGAGTCCCTTGGACTGCAAGGAGATCCAACCAGTCCATTCTGAAGGAAATCAGCCCTGGGATTTCTTTGGAAGGAATGATGCTAAAGCTGAAACTCCAGTACTTTGACCACCTCATGCGAAGAGTTGACTCACTGGAAAAGACTCTGATGCTGGGAAAGACTGGGGCAGGAGGAGAAGGGGATGACAGAGGATGAGATGGCTGGATGGCATCACGGACTCGATGAACGTGAGTCTGAGTGAACTCCGGGAGATGGTGATAGACAGGGAGGCCTGGCGTGCTGCGATTCATGGGGTCTCAAAGAGTCGGACATGACTGAGCGACTGAAGTGAGTAGTGATAGCCAATTAATAATGTGACAACAGTTTCAGGTGAACAGCAGAAGGGACTCAGCCATACATATACATGTATCCATTCTCCCCTAAACTCCCCTAGGAAAGAGATTCCCTCTAATCTAAGAGTATTTGAAATCTGTCAGGTCCAATGAGTTTCCAGTGTTAACTTTGGATTTCTTCTCTTTAAATACATTTGAAAGAAGCAACTGAACTGTTGCCAAATAGAGTTATATAGTAATTCCCTCATCAGAGAAAAGAAAACAAGAAATATTCATGAGACATGTGTGCGTGTGTTTTGTCACTCCGACTCTTTGCAACCCCATGGACTGTGAGCCACCAGGCTCCTCTGTCCACGAGATTCTCTAAGCAAGAATACTGGAGTGGGTTGCCATTTTGTTCTCCAGGGGATCTTCCCCACCCAGGGACTGAACCAAGGTCTGTTGCATTGCCGGTGGATGCTTTACCATCTGAGCTACTAGGGGAGGCCATATGTGAAACATACTATGTAATATGGTTGGATAGTATTGAGAGGGTAACAGGCAGGAAGGCCAGGGGTCTCCAAACGGAGGAAATAGCCTGCAAGTGTCAGACATTTTATCTCTCTTAAGCGGCAGGAGGAAACAAACTAGAGATATTTTTTCTTTTCTATACAAATTTAAAAAGAGGTTTCTCTTATAATTCTGTGTTGCTATAATGACACCTAGTTTCACTTGAAGTTAACCATTGCCTTTTTCTTATGGAAATGTTTATCTTAAGCTATGCTAATGTACTGTGCATTTACCCCAAACTCTGTCTTCAAGTCGGTTCTGCCTTTTGGGCCCAGAACCTACTTGATAAACCAGTATGTCATACTCCGATAATGTTTCTCTAATCTATGCAAATGAAACTATTTATATGGTGATCTGCCCTTCCTCAGAATTCAAGTTAATCATTTTATGGCCCAAGATAAACCATTTAGAGCTAAGGTTATCCCAAAATACATCTTATGGGTGAGGGGCCTGGTGCCATTCTAAGTTTTGAGACATTCCTTTCTTTCATTAACAGACTGCTGGTGACTATATAACATCCAGCTGAAGACTAGTAAGGGGGTACTCTTTCTACCCCCTTCTGATGCCTATGTCAGAAGCTTTCTCTATCTCCTTTATACTTTAATAAAACTTTATTACACAAAAGCTCTGAGCGATCAAGCCTCGTCTCTGGCCCCGGATTGAATTCTTCTCCGGGGGCCAAGAATCCCAGCGTCGTGATTCAACAACAACCTTTCAGTATCACAGACTCAATGGACATGAGTTTAAGCAGACTCTGGGAGATAGTAAAGGACAAGGAAACCTGGCGTGCTGCAGTCCATGGGGTGGCAAAGAGTCAGACACAGCTTAGGGACTGAACAAATACTATGTAACAGATACTTAACAATGATCATCCTATTTAATGGGCTTTATGATCCCCATTTTATAGTAGAGGAAAGTGAGAATCAGAGAATGAAGTTTCTTATGTTGCTTATTAATAATAAAGAGTTGATTATTAATATTCATATTAATGTTATTAATAATTGAGTTTATTATTGTGTTAGAGTTGGTGAGACCACATTCCTTCTCTTGGCCCCATATTTTTGTGAGAATTATACACAACCCAATACAAGCAGCCATGTGTAAGACATATGTGTAATGGGTAACTTGTCCCTAATTCTGGCATTTTGTTCCCAAGGCTAGCTTTGTTTTTTCTGGTGTTTGTTCAGTTCAGTTCAGTCGCTCAGTCGTGTCCAACTCTTTGCAACCCCATGAATCGCAGCACGCCAGGCCTCCCTGTTTGTATACTGATATTAAATAAGTGATTAATCTGATGAATTAACCACTATGAAAGTGTCTTTGAGTGGCAAAGGTTTATCCCTGCCAAGTAATATATACATATTTTCCCAAGTTCCTCTCCTTAAACTGGACATTTACAAGTGTGTTCTCAGAAGCAACCCACAGGTCCATGTGGGCTCTGCGCTCCCTCAGTCTGGGCACTCCATTTTTATCTGTTTTACATTTGGTTTATACACTCCAAAAAATGAAAATTACTGTTTATTGTCTTTAGCCAGTAGTGTCTATAATTAGGCTAATTACAACCAGGCTGATGGTGCTTAGAAAGTGTGAGTTTTCAGGACATTCATGACCTGCAAATGGTTCCAACTAGGCTGTTTGTCCATGGCCAAGTCCAGCTATGCCCACCCACTAGGAAAGCCAAATGCCACGACTCCATAGCCTCCCTCTTCCCTGCAGCTGATGCTCTTATGCTATGGCACCCCCACCTCACATCCAAGCTAGTCTCTCTGGACCCTCATCAAACAGCCATATGTTTAAAATTTGTTCCCAGAGTTGTCGACAGAGGATAGTCTTTAGCCTGCTCCAACAAGAATCCCCAGGGCAACTTATGCCTCTTCACTCGATTAATTCCCCAGTGCATGCTTTCAATAGAACAAATATAACCTGTGTCACTTTGGGTTAAGTATAACCTGGATTGGGAGGTGGAGTTTATATTCTGTCTTCTGAGATCATCAACCTCACTTTTCCTAGGACAGAAAAACCCAGAACTACTCTGCTCCTCAAAGTCCTTCTTTTAACCTCCTATATCAACTTCATTTTTAAGAGGACATCCAAAAACTCTGATTCAGCTTCAATCTGAATTAGTGGAAAAACAGAAATGGGCAAGTCCCTGTTAACCTGATAAGGGATAGGAAAAGACTATTTCTTACTAAGAGAAGCCCCCAGAAGTTTTTATTATTCCTGTGAAATCAAGATAGGACTTGGTGGCTGATAATGTAGAAAATGCAATACATTTTATATCATTTTGTAATGGCACAGTCTTATAATTTTCACGCACCTCTAAGAATATCTAGGACTAAAATCCCACTATAAGCCATTTCGATAGCCAAGTGAGAAAGAATATTCTTTGTTCACCACTACATTGACTTCACTTCTCTGTGACTGGGAAGCCTGAAAGTGATACAGACGTGACTATTCAACCTTTCTTTGAAGATTTCAGGTTGGTAACCTAGAGGGCAGGGGCATCCAGAGCATTGTGTAACTTTACTTGATCTCTGATGCCCACTGTGAACTGCAACCCACTAGCGGTTTATGGAATCAATTTAATGGGTTGCAATCAGTATTTGAAAAAAAAATTAATAGAATAAAATAAAAAATACTTGGTTTTATCACATGCAATAAGGAAAGAGTGTTCTATAAAACTTTTATTTATGTCAGATACAGATGTGTTTACCAGAAAATCACTAAAATGTAGAATACTCCAAAAATGCTTGAAAATGGCTGCTGTATAAAACAACATATAGAAAAAAAATGTAAATCAATAAGGACACTCTCGTATAATGTGATTCTTTAATAACATGACTCACAAATCAGGAGAGATTTGAAATGCTTTTGAAGTGTTTAAACATGAAGTCTCCTAGAAAACCTTGGATCACAATTTTTATATACTTTCCCCATAAAATTTCCATACTCACGAATCAAGAATGCTTTATATATGATTTAGTGGATTCATAGACACGGCAAATTCAATCTAGAATTGTTTAAAAATCTTACTTTAAATATTTTTAAGCTCCCAAATTTTCCTTAGAAAATAATAAAATCTCCTTGTCCTTATGAGGAAGCAAAACTCTAGATCTAAATATTTTGAATGTGCTTATGTAAGTAAATGCAAATTTTTATTCTAATCTAACACTGACTCGATGGACATGAGTCTGGGTAAACTCCTGGAGTTGGTGATGGACAGGGAGGCCTGGCATGCTGCGGTTCATGGGGTTGCAAAGAGTAGGACACGACTGAGCAACTGAACTGGACCAGACTGAATATTTACTGAATCCTAGACAGGTATATTGGAGAAGGCAATGGCACCCCGCTTTAGTACTCTTGCCTGGAAAACCTCACGGACAGAAGAGCCTGGTAGGCTGCAGTCTGTGGGGTAGCTAAGTGTCGGACACAACTGAGCTACTTCACTTTCACTTTTCACTTTCATTCGTTGAAGAAGGAAATGGCAACCCACTCCAGTGTTCCTGCCTGGAGAATCACAGGGACGGGGGAGCCTGACGGGCTGCCATCTGTGAGGTCGCACAGAGTCAGACGCAACTGAAGCGACTTAGCAGCAGCAGCAGCAGCAGACAGGTATATGGAATGGTTTTAGGAACAGAATGACATAATCCTAATACAGAGAACTTTGAATTCTAATGAACAGACAAGGAGAGAAGCATGGAGGGTCCACTGGGAAGAAATGAGGAGCTGGTACTCTTTGACATCAAGGGAATCAAAGGGAGTTGAACAAGAAGGAAAATGAGAGACTGCTATAGTCACATGAAAAATAAAAGCAAAAATGGAAGGGAGAGTAAGAAAAACAGCTAGTCTGAACAAAGTTAGACAAATGACATAGAGCAATAAATGGAATCAGTAGAAAGAAAGAAAAGAGAATATAGAATAAAGAAAATTACAAACTAGTCTAGAAGGAGGCAGCTGCTGGAAGCATTCTTTTAATAACTCATTCCAAAAGCTATTTAAACATCATCTATGAGGCATATATTTATTTCATATTGGCACTGGGGAGAGTACCATGTGGGAAAATAATGACAACTTTTCTATGCAGGGCAAAAGAGACTGGCAAGGACCCAACACCATTCAGTTGGGCCACTGGACTGGGTCATATTATCAGAGGAAAAGTTCATCTCCTTTTGTGTTTTTCAGATTCCATCTGTCCATTTCAGAGCTCCTCTTTCTCTATCACCTTTCATTACTATCACTTTTCTACCTTGAGATAAACTTTTTCAGCAATGAAAAATAAAACTGTGTTGACTGAGTTCATCCTGCTGGGTCTAACAGATGTCCCTGCACTCCAGGCGATGGTTTTCATCTTTCTGCTCCTCACCTATTTACTCAGCATCATTGGAAATCTGACAATCCTCATCCTCACCTTGCTGGACTCTCATCTTCAGACCCCCATGTATTTCTTTCTCCGAAACTTCTCCTTCTAGAAATTTCCTTCACAAGCATCTTCATTCCCAGGGTCCTGATCAGCATCACAACAGGGAACAAGAGTATCAGCTTTGCTGGCTGCTTTGCTCAATATTTCTTTGCCATATTCCTGGGGGCCACGGAGTTTTACCTTCTGGCTGCCATGTCCTATGACCGCTATGTGGCCATATGCAAACCCTTGCGTTACACAACCACCATGAGCAGCAAAGTCTGCACGCAACTTGTTCTCTGCTCTTGGCTGGCTGGGTTAATGGTTATTATACCACCAATCACTCTGATGAGTCAGCAGGACTTTTGTGAATCCAATAGGCTGAATCATTATTTCTGTGACTATGAGCCTCTCCGGGAACTCTCGTGTTCAGACACAAACCTTG
Organism: Madoqua kirkii; assembly: GCA_006408675.1. Lineage (NCBI taxonomy): Eukaryota > Metazoa > Chordata > Mammalia > Artiodactyla > Bovidae > Madoqua > Madoqua kirkii. The sequence goes on along the minus strand of SJYC01150800.1, from coordinate 9,481 downwards.
TAGAGAAGGTTGTCTTTCAGCTGGCTGGGTTAATGGTTATTATACCACCAATCACTCTGATGAGTCAGCAGGACTTTTGTGAATCCAATAGGCTGAATCATTATTTCTGTGACTATGAGCCTCTCCGGGAACTCTCGTGTTCAGACACAAACCTTGTAGAGAAGGTTGTCTTTCTTGTGGCCTCGGTGACCCTGGTGGTCACTCTGGTGCTAGTCACTCTCTCCTACACATCCATCATCAGGACTATTCTGAAACTCCCCTCCGCCCATCAAAGGATGAAAGCCTTTTCCACTTGTTCTTCCCACTTGATTGTCATTTCTCTCTCTTATGGAAGCTGCTTCTTCATTTATGTCAAGCCCACAGCAAAAGAAGTGGACACATTCAACAAAGGAGTAGCTCTACTCAGTACCTCAGCTGCACCTTTGCTAAATCCCTTCATTTACACCCTAAGGAATCAACAGGTAAAACAAGCCTTCAGAGATACAGTCCGGAAGCTCATGAATCTTAAAGAATTTCAAGATTAAAGCCTTAATGGATGACTCCTTACTATGTACCAAACTCTCTGCCAATTGCTAGGCTTCCAATATACAGTTAAACTTCAGGCCAGTGAGAAAGACTGGAAATAAATAAATTATAACCTGTAAGTGTTCATATAAAGAAACAATTAGGCTTTATCAATGAAAAAGCAGTTCCACCTGAATTAGTGAGTCAATAAATGTTTTCAGAGAAAGTGCCATTTAAACTCAGTGCCATTAAACTCAGTCTTAACAAGTAGGAATAGATCAAGGAAGTAAAAATAAGAGGAAGAAACTTGAGTAGAAAGAATATTGTTGTTAAGAATACCAAATTTCAGTCCTACAAGACTGAGTAAACATTGTCATTCGTTTCAGTGAAATAAAAAGGAGAAGGAGAGAGTTGAAGAGATAATATTTTTTAGTTTTGAATTAAGTTAAATCCCATTTTAAGTAAATTAAGTGCTCATAATGTCAAGTCATTTGGATTTGGGACAAGATTTTCTCTCAGATAGTAAAGAATTCACCTGCAGTGTAGGAGACAGTTCAGGAAAATCTTCTCTGGGTCACAAAGATGCCCTGGAGAAGGGAATAGCTACCCACTCCAGTGTTCTTGCCTGAACAATTCCATGAACAGAGGAACCTGGCAGGTTATAGTCCATGGGATCACAAAGAGTTGTACATGACTAAAAGACTAACACTTTTATTTCTATTATTTATGGATTTAGCAATCCTTAGCTATTGAAATAGAAATTGATGTGAAAATTGAGGGTGTCATGAATAAAAGAAGGTGAGCAGAAGAGGCAGAGAAGATGATAAGAAGTCAATAGGGGAGTTCCCTGGTGATCCAATGGTTAAGAATCCACCTGCTAATGCAGAGGACAAAGTTTCAACCCCTGGGCTGGGAATATCCCACATGCCACTGAGCAACTAAACCGATGTACCGCAACTACTGAGCCCACTTGCCTAGAGCCAGGGCTCTGCAACAGAAGCCACCACAGTGAAGAGTAACTAGAAAAAGCCTGAGCAGCAACAGGGACCCAGCATAGCCAAAAATAAAAGTTTTTAATAAAAAAAAAGGGGGTCAATATATCTGTGGAATTCATGGGAAGAGAATGTTTCAAGAAATATAGATAGTTGGCAATGTGAAATGCTTCAGAAACCAATTAATATGAAGAATGACATGATGACAATTAGGGTATTCTTATTGATCATAATCATCTTCAAAAATGTGGAATTTGAGGATGGGACAGGAAGAAGTCTGACTGTAGTGGGATACTGGTGGGTAAAAGCTAAAAATTTGGGAATTGTAAAATGGAATGTCAAGGGTGGAAAAATGAAAATAAAAACAACCTCCAGATTGTGTTCCCTATCATTTCTCACTACTAGTATCTATGCTTTCACAGTACACAGTATATCATAGTATACATCATAAAAATGGTTATATTAAACTACATTCTCTTCTTATCTGTAAGATTGCAAAATTCAGAGTTAATATTTTTGATCACAGTTCCATCTACAATATCAACCAGTGATAGGTGTTCAATAATTCATTGTTGAATGGATAAATAAATAATGGATGAGTAGATGGGTGGGTGGGTGAACAAATGAATGAGGGAGCCCAGAACTGAATCTTTTTAAGTGAAGACCTCAAACCTTTGAGAGTTTATATACTGAGAGCAACGAATTAGCAAGACATGCCTCATATGAATGACTTAGATCTGCCTGGAAATTTCTCTCTATTTTATAAATGAGGGAATGGAAGATTAAAGAGGTGAAATAAGTTGTGCAGGGTCACACAGCTGAGTGCCTGCATTAGAATTAAATACTAAATACATCTGATGCTAGAGTCCAACTGCTGAACTTCTGAATATACAACCTTCCACCCACTCTAACTAATGTCCACTCTTCTAAGTGCTTCTACGTATTTTAAGTAGCCTTGGATTTCGGGTTTCTCCAAGCTTTCAACAAGCTTTCATTAGAAGCCTTTAGGAGGTGAATCTCTTTAGGAAGTTGAAAGCTTGCAAAAGCCTCTATTGTCACACCTATGGCTCCTGACCTCTCTTAAGAAGCTTCTCCTTTCCACATCCATATCTCTTCTGAAGAACATGGATCTTCTATTATCCTCTTTAAGAGGGATCAACTTTTCATCCACAGAGTGCAACTCAGTTCAGTTCAAGATGCTGAAAAACTTCAGAGCTGATGTTTGAAAGACAGAATTGTGGTACTTGAAAGCAACTTTTCATGGAAATAAGGTATATTTGAACATGTAACAATTGATAAATACAAAATAGAGGTTTTGCTTTCTTTGTGCCTTTCATGGTGGTAGCAGAGGTGAACTTTCAAAAAGGTACCAAATACTGATATCTGTAAGAACAGATATCTCAGGAATTCCATGATGGTCCAGAGATTAGGGCTTGACAATCTCACTGTCATAGCCCAGAGTTCAATCCCTGTTTGGGGAACGAAGATTGTGCAAGCCACATGGCGTAGCTAAAAAAGAAAACAAACAAAAAAGCCCATATATCTGCTTTTAGAGAACTTCTATAGAATTCCATTCCAATCAGCCATCAGTTCAGTTCAGTCGCTCAGTCGTGTCCGACTCTTCAAGACCCCATGAACTACAGCACGCCAGGCCTCCCTGTCCATCACCATCTCCCGGAGTTCACTCAGACTCACGTTCATTGAGTTGGTGATGTCATCCAGCCATCTCATCCTCTGTTGTCCCCTTCTCCTCCTGCCCCCAATCCTTCCCAGCATCAGAGTCTTTTCCAATGAGTCAACTCTTCACATGAGGTGGCCAAAGTACTGGAGTTTCAGCTTTAGCATCATTCCTTCCAAAGAAATCCCAGGGCTGATCTCCTTCAGAATGGACTGTTTGGATCTCCAAATTTAAAAATTAAAGTTTGGGAAAAGAAATAATTCAATTCTATTATTTAAAATGGGTTTTCTATCAACCAGCCCCAGCCCCAGTAACTAGACTAGCTTTTCTACAACTATCTTAAGACAACTTGTCAGCTGCTTTAATTGGCAAAAGTTATTTTCAAATCTCATTCTAAAAGAATATTCTAAAGAATATTCTAAATGTATGTTTCAAAGTGTGCTGTTAAAAATTTCGGGTTTTCTGCTTGCAATTTTTTCTATACTAGACCATTTGATGATTAAATTTTACCCCCTTGATAGAAGACAGATCAGTGGATTCTTAAGAATTGGGGAAGAGTTTATTGCACAGAGTTTGGAGGTGGAGTGATCGAAGAACTGTTCTACACTTTGACTATGATGGTGACTGCATTTGTCAAGTTTTGGAGTTTTACTGAATGTAAATTCTACTTTAAATAAACATGACTTTTTTTCCTTCTTTTTTTTTAATTAATTTACTTATTTTAATTGGAGGCTAATTACTTTATACACTGTGAATTATACATAAGCCTTTCCTCACCAAGACTGATCTGACCACTGTCTGTGCTGCATCTAATCTTCTGTGGCATGGCACCATACGCCATCAACCACTCGCTAGTCAGTTAATTGTACAAGATCTATTCTATTATAGTGGGGAGCAGCAGTTGTCTTCACTAGAATAAAATTTCATTCAGGATATGAATTTCTTTTCCCAGTTCATCATTTTCATCCATCCAAATTATGTGTTTTATTTACCATAATGTTATCCCATGATGTCTCTTATAAACATAGAGAAGGGATCGATATATACACACTACTATATATAAAATAGATTACTAATAAGAACTTACTATACAGCACAGGGAATTCTATTCAATACTCTGTAATTGCGTATATGGGAAAAGAATCAAAAGAAGAGTGAATATATGTATATGTGTAACTGATTCACTTTGCTGTACACCTGAAACTAACACAACATTGTAAATTAACTGTATGCCAATAAAAATTTTTTAATGAAAAAAATTTAAGAAGTAATATTTATTTATTTATATGTATTACCTTCTAGGTTGATCAACCATCGTTTATCAACGTAGTCTCTGTACCTAACTCCAAATTCCTAAAAGGAGAATGTAATTAGCTCGTGTCTATACCTAGATCATTCTCCTCTGGCCAAGTTCTCTCAAAGGGAGGTGTGGACTGGGAGAAAAATAAAGTCTATCATATCTATTGTAAAATTATCTCTTTGTCTAGTCTTGACATCAAGGATGATCCACAAATAAATGTCCTTTCCCTTGAAGTTCTAGGCTAGATTGCATTAATCCCTTCTGCAAATCTTAATGTTAAGGTTCTGCTACTCCATCTTTCTTGCCTTTTCCTTATATACCTACTGTTATGGTTATTGCCCTCTGATATTCTGAGGCCTATGTTTGTCTTTCCTAAAGAGCTCTAACTTGCTGTAACGCTGTATCTCATTAGCATTCTCAGAAATACATATATGTCACACTCACCCATTCCATCTCTCCATCAAAAGCCAAACTGGGAACAGGGGGAGAAGTTGCCCCCACAAGTAGCTAAGGTAACTCTCAACTGTCAAGAAGCAACCCCAGTTAGAAACGGTCCTCACACTAAGCACAAGTGGAAAATTAACATTATATAGCAGATTTTCGCCAAAGCAAATTATTGATCTTATTCCTTTGACCAATCCAATCTGAAAATCCTTTTATAAAGGAAAATTGAATTTTAAGCCCTTGGGGAGCCACATGACAATTATCATATCTGTGTAAAGGTTTAAAAATTGAGAGAATCAGTAAATACGTGGAGGAGGGGTTTTCAAGCCCTATAGAAGAATGAGAAAAAGGACACAGGGCCTCCAGTCTTTCTTCTGAGAATAGTTTTCAAGACACAGAAGACTGAAGGGAAGGGAAAGAAACTAATACAGAAAACGCTAAGCCCTGCACAGGATTCATGTTACTTGACCAAGGTAAGATTCCCACAGCAACAGAAGGCAGATGCTCCGCTACTGTTTTGCTCCTCGGGAGATACATGACTTGGTGTTATGAACATTAAGCAAGGTATTAAGGTACATTCTCCAGCATTATACATAACATAATGAAGACGTGTTTAGAATTATGCCCAGCATATGGTAAATAGCTCAAAAACATATTCCTCAGTCTCTTTGGGCTTCTTCCCCAATCCCTTATTAAAAGTTCAGTTCCAGAGTTCTCAACAAACAGGGTTCATTAGCATGCTCTGAATGTGGGCCTCCTGGGATCTTTCTTTCCTCAACTGATTGTTCTGAGGCCTCCCCTGAATAGAACATTTAAAATATGCTTCTATCTAGTATAAAGTCAGAGATAGCACATATTCAGGCTCAGAAGGGTCAGAACAGAAGAAATCAGACTTTGAAGGGAGGGTGCTTTCTACTATCACTACGATAAATGTGTTTAACTTAAATCACATCTCAAAGGATTACTTACTGGCCAGGGTGCATTTTAAGTTAATGCAGAAATAAAAAGTAGTGAATGACAGCTAAACTGAGAGAAAGAAAAGAAGTAGCATTTTTCCTATGAAATTTTCATAGGTTTGTGAATTTTTATGAATAATTAGGTCAATAAGTAGTTGTGGGAAGTGAAACAAGTTCAATTTTATTCTACCTTTCCTCTACATCTGACTTCTAAATTGTGATTCATCGCATGGACATGTCTGGGTAAAATCCTACAGGACCACCCTGAAAGTCAAGCGTAAGTATATTCTCAGCTTATACTTATATCAGTGTTCCTTGTTCATGACTATAGAGCATGAAATAATATTACTATGATTTTTTTAATTAAAAAGCAACTTCTGCTTGCTTTGTTGCATTCATATAATGTAGATAAGTATAAAGTAAAAGGACACAGCTCTCCTTATGTCCCCACTTCTTCATCTAACTCCATAAAAATAATACAGATAGCAATTTTTCCAGATCTATATGACCATGCACATAAAAATATAATTTTAGAGCATAAGATATATATTTTTTTTAGACCAAATGGAATAATATAATACACAGTCATTCAACAGCTTCCTTTATTCTATAACAGTATACCAGATATGTGCTTCCAAGTGGGTTCACATAAATCTTTGCCATTTATTTTATTTATTTAATGCATTTTATAGTTTGGAGGCACCAAAATTACTTAGTCACTTTCCTACTGATGGAAATTTTCATTGTTTCCAAGTTTTTATGTTTACAGACAAGGTTGTAATGAATAGCTTTGTAAAATTATTGAAGCAGAATTATTATAGAATTTGTGTGGAAATGAATATAAAGGTTTGAATGATAACACACAGTTGTTCACCAAAGACCAAAAATTAATGACCAGGAAGTTCAAGAGCCTGGACGTTCAGGCACTGGATGACGAGGCCATGTTCCATACATCCTTGTGATTAGGATATTCTTAGGGACAATGGCAGAGATGGCTCCCTGGTGATCCAGAGAGGCCAGGGATATAGGGAGGTGGGGTTAGGATTTCTCTGTTTCAGGGATCTTAAAAGATCAGAACAAGAAGATGCCTAAAGGATTCTAGAAATTTGAGACTTCTTTCTTAGGACAAATGCTGAGCTTTTGTAAAAGTATATTATGACCAAATAATCTGGTAGTCCCTTTCCTGGTTCTGTGTTAAAGTTATACCTGTATCCCAACTGAAGTGACTCAGCCCATCTAGGAGGCTCAGAGGGCGTAGGATGGAAGAGTCTGGGTGCAAAGGAATACCACCCCCTTAGTGTCAGTGGTCAGAGGAGCCTGGTGAGTTACAGTATGTGGGGTCACAAGAGTCGGACATGACTTAGTGACTAAACCACCACCACCAAGTGTCGATGGTTAGAATTTTAAGTAGTTCCTGAAAGCCCCTCCTGAAGTTATTGGGGTCTGAGATTTGCCTTTCCATCGCTGACAACTCAGTATTGTGAAAACTAAGCAAGAGAGAGAGTCAGATGAACTTTATATACATTTGATGTTGTTGTTTAGTTGCTAAGTCAGGTCTGACTCGGTGACCCCATGGACTGCAGCCCCCAGGCTTTTCTGTCCATGGTACCTCCCAGACAAAAATATGGGAGTGGGTTGCCATTTTCTACTCCAGGGGATCTTCCCAACCCAGGGACTGAAACAGAGTGCCTTTGTGTCTCCTGCACTGGCAGCTGGATTCTTTACCACTATGTCACCTGAGAAGTCCTTATATACATTTTAAAATTATTATATTCCCCTCACCCACAATAACAAATAAGAGAAATATAGACTTTTATTATTTGGTGGTAGAAAAGCACCAAGTGTGAACAAGGAAATTTAAAAATACAACCTTGCTGATAAAGTTTGGGCTCTCAGCTCTTGGAGGAAAGACCAGATAACACACATGACTCCTTGACTTTCATCAGTGAAAGAGAGACAGGAAATAGTAAAGTCAATTTATAGGCTCAAGAGACTTTACCTTAGACTGACTCTTAAATGCTCCTATTTGTTGTTAGATTTTAAAAAGCTAGGAAAAATGTACAGTTTATATAGCAAATTGCCAAAGATAAAAGGCTAAAAGAAGAGCAAAATAAGGAGTAGAGCGAAAAGGCACTATCTTTTTTTCATTTATTTAACAATTAGGTATTTATTATGCTGTGTGCTTTTGCCAGTGTTATTGGGGGGTAAAAGAATACCAAAAAAGAATAATTTATGAAAGAGCCTACTTTAATACCAACACTACAATCATTCAATAAGTGTTGGTTCTCCTGCTCTTCCTCTGCTGTTAAGGATCTTAAAATCTGTTTTTGGAAAGGTGACATATACCCATAAAACAGAGAATGGATAATGCCCAAATACAATGCATCATTTACATTAATTCTTATCTTAGAATCAGACAGCTCTCTGTATTTATCCTGTTCCACAGACATTCAGATATTCATTTTGATATAAAATTTCCACATAGAATGTAGCCCACATGGAAAGCAGTATGGCTATTTCTAACAAAACTAAAAATAGAATTATAATATGATCCAGCAAAATATGCTTCTGGATATATATCCGAAAGAAATGAAAGCAGAATCTTGAAGATATATTTGGATACCCATAATTATAGCAGCTTTATTCACAATAATCAAGAAATGAAAGCAACCGATCAGCAGATGAATGGGTAGATAAAATGTGACATATACATACTATGGAATATTATTCAGTCTTTAAAAGGAAGGAAATCCTGTCACATGGATTATTAACTCTGAGAACATTACACTAAGTGAAATAAACCAGTCACAAAAATACATACATACATACATACATACACAGTGTATGACTCCACTTACATAAGATGTCTAAAGTAGTCAAAATCATAAAAATAGAAAGTAGAATGATGGCTGCCAGGAGCAGCAGTTGAGCAGGAGTAGGGAGAGTTATTCAACAAGCATAGCATTTCAGCTTTACAAGATGAAAAAGTTCTGGAGATCTGTTGCACAACAATGTGGATATACTTAACATCGATCTCCACACTTTGGCTGATTCGTGTTGATGTTTGGCAGAAACCAACAAAATTCTGTAAAGCAATTATCCTGTAATTAAAAATATATATATATTTTTAGAAAAGAAAAAAATGGTTAAGATGGTAAGTTTTATCTTGTGTTTTTAACCACAATTTTTAAAATTCCATAAAACCATCTCAGAAATGCTAATTACACTTTGCACAGATTAACATACTTAGCAACTGGACTTAACTCACTGGTTTTCCTACCCATTTGCACAGGAGATCTGCTGGAAGTGAAGGAAGAGGCCAGCTCTCACAGAGGCCTATAACTTCTATAGCCTTATGGCTACAGAAAGAAACTATTTGCTTGAGCCATATATTGCCAGGGTCAACGCAAGGACTACAATTTTCCTTTTGAATGTGAGTGGCTAACCCACTCCAGTATCCTTGCCTGGAAAATCCCATGGACAGAGGAGCCTGGCAGGCTACAGTCCATGGCGTTGCAGTCGGACATGACTTAGCTACTAAACAACAGTGGTCTATAAACAGTTTTCTCAATTGACTTCTAACAGAAAACATGAAATTATAAAACTG
>SJYC01150797.1:0-23452 GCA_006408675.1 Madoqua kirkii | reverse complement strand
ACTCTCAGCTCCCCCATACTCTCCATATGTTATGGCTCAGTAGTTACGGTGCACGGGTTTAGTTGCCTGGGATCTATGTGGGTTCTTGCTGAACCAGGGATTGAACCCCTGTCCCCCTGCATTGGCAAGTGGATTCTCCACCACTGAACCACCAGGGAAAGCTCTGACTCCGTCTTAATTCCATTCCCCAAGCCCAGTAAAGACAAACAACTAATGAGCCAGGTCCAAAGCAGACAGATGCAGTATGCTCCCACCTTGTCAGTTGCATTTTAAAGGCTAACCCGCTGCATTGATACCTCTAAATCCATTTCACTTCCACTCCCAAGTTTTACAATAGAAGATTATTCCAGTCTGAGACCCTCAACCAGGTCTGTGGGATGATGGGGAGAGGGACTGAGGACCCAGGACACAAATTTAACATGTTCATGTAGAAAAAACCAGATGCTCAAGGCACAGAATCAATATTCTAGAGGTAATCTGGTTAAATGGCTCTTACCAGCAGGATTTTCTACCAAATGTTACACATCACACAAGTTATGAAACCTGAAAGGATTTCAATTCTCAAACAGTGGAATCTCTGTCAGGGGAATAATTTAGCCAAATAACTCCCTCTAGCGGGGTTTTGTGTGATTTGATTTTGTTTTCTTTTGTTTTATAAAATGTCAAACACTGAAGGGAAGCTCCAGGGAACTCTGCTTAGAAACAGTCCTCAGGGGAAGTCTTAAGGACTCTCAATAAAAATTAAAAGATCAATATAAAATCCTTTTTAAAAAGTGATAATTGACCATACGTCTATTCTTGTCTCAAACCTCAAAAGGGAAAATAATAACTTGAAGTTTTCTTTTCCTCTCTTCCTAATAACAGGTACCAAGGCTGTCTCTGGAAGTGAGCATGCAGCTCAGAGCTGCTCTAACTTTTCACTCTGTTTCATTGTAGGAGAGATCATCTTTGCTTTCATCCTGGACAACACACCTCATTCTAGAGGTGGGGGAGCAGAGGAAGGGAAAGAGAAAAGGATAAATAAAAGATAGGCAAGGAGAAGAACTTCCCTGGTAGCTCAGTGGCTAAGACTCTGCACTCCCAATTCAGGGAGCAATCCTAATGCAAGAGGCCTGGGTTTGATCCCTGGTCCTGTTGATCCCACATGCCACCCAGTGGAGCCAAAATAAATAAATCAATAAAGAGTGTTTTTAAGGAGTAGGAGGGAAATGGGAAAGAATGAGAGGGAGTAGGAATAATAGGAGGGAAGGAGAGAGACAGAGAAATTCTAATCTTGAAACTCTTGTTTACAAATACATGTCAAGGAAATCAAAGCATGAGTTCTCCAAGATTATTTCCCCTTGGAAATTTCCTTCTAATTTTTTTTATAACTTTTTGTCAGCACTAAGTAGCATGTGGGATCTTAGTTCCTTGACCAGGGACTGAACACACACCTCCTGCAATGGAAGCTCAGAGTCCTAACCACTGGACTGCCAGGAAAGTGCCTAAGTGTAAATTTTTTAAGCGCTTCATTTGAGGCATAAAATACATTTGTAAAGATGCAAAAAAAATGTTTTTGAAACAAAAGGTGAATATCTGGATGTGATCTAGCCAAACAGATTGGATGCTTGGAACAAGTCCATCGAGCACAGATATCTATAGATTTTAGTGTTTCTAAAACCCTCCATGGTTTTCTGCTTCTACTCAGTTGAAATGGCCTTGGTTTGATTAAAATGATATCAAAATCTTCAAATTATAGGACATAAATAATCAGCTATGGGGATTCACTATTATCTTCTATATTTTGTCTGTTTATAAAAATAAAAATTTTCCAACATATAAACATGAAATGGGTTGTATTTATGTAGCTATTGTGTTGGGGCTCAAGTATGAAGTTTTATGTCTCAGTATTTTAAAATTTTGTATTTAGACAGAAATCTCCTGGCAGAATAATTTATGAGAACCTATCCTTTGACTACCTTAAAATCTACTTGGAACCATCAGTTTCAAGATTACTGAATTTCTCTCTTTTCTTTTCAGTTCAATTCAGTCGTTCAGTCACGTTCAACTCTTTGTGACCCGTGGACTACAGCACGCCCAGCTTCCCTGTCCTTCACCAACTTCCAGAGCTTGCTCAAATTCATTTCCATTGAGTCAGTGATGCTATCCAATCATCTCATCCTCCGTGGTCCTCTTCTCCTCCTGTCTTCAATCTTTCCCAGCATCAGGGTCTTTTCCAATAAGTCACTTCTTCGCATCGGGTGGCCAAAGTATTGGAGCTTCAGCTTCAGCATCAGTCCTTCCAATGAATATTCAGGACTGATTTCCTTTAGGATTGACTGATTCAATCTCCTTGAAGTCCAAGGGACTCTCAAGAGTCTTCTCCAACACCACAGTTCAAAAGCGTCAATTCTTTGGTGCTTCAGCCCTTTCTCTTTCCTCCTCCCTTTTCTCATCCTTCTCCTTCCCTCCCCCTCCCCCCACTCTCCTTCTCCTTCCCTCTCTCACTGTGGCTCTATCCCACCTTTTCTCACTATGGTCCAGCATCCTTGATTCTTCATCCACTGTGACATAGCCCTTTATGCCTGCCCCATAAAATCTAAATCTTCTTCCAGCCTGACTGCATACAGTTAGCAAACTCAAATATGGTATAAACACCCAGGAAAGAGATTCTAATTATGACAGTTTGGCCCTTATGCTATCAAGCTCCAATCATCCGTGGTCAAGGAGCCAGCCATTCTAGGATAAACCCAAGAAAGATTCTCTTAGGGGAATGCGGGCTTGGAAGAAATGATCCCACATATTGAATACAAAATAATCTCTCTGTGTCAGCTTCTGACTGACCACATTTATCTCTTCTTTCACATGTTCACACCATCTTGGCTTCTTGTTTCTCTTCTCGTCCTTTGCTTCTTTGAAAAATCCATTTCCAGTGCCTCTCCTGTCTTGGTTTACACACCTTTGTCCTTCTGCCACTTCCATTAGCTTGTTTTGTCTTTCCTACTGGGGGTCTATGGGTTGGAAGACTCTTGGTCAGCTACACATTATCGGTCTCAAACCCGTATTTACAGCTTTCATCTTTTAAGTCACTCTGCCTACAGCTAAAGAATAAGCACTCATTCACCACAGAGAACAAAAGACAAACTTCATGATCTCATAGATTTACCTTAGACCAACCCTGAAAACAGAAACCATTCTTCTCACTGAACTCAAGAGGCAACTCCAGTACCATTTGATCTCTTGACCAGAGTCAAATGTAACAACACCATGGACCTCTCTTTCAACGATTCTGTGATCCTTGAAGATTGGTCCACTATTGACTTTTCCATGTAAATGATCTGTGGATTCCAAGTATATGAATAGAAGCCACCTAGGCTTCTGAGATAAGAATCAAAAAGAAAACGGGTGAGGGAGACTTCCCTTGTGGTCCAATGGTTGAGACTTTGCCTTCCAGCATAGGGGATGTCGATTTCATCCCTGGTGGAGAACTATAATCCTACATGCCTCATGGCCAAAAACCCAAAACATGAGATAGAAGAAATACGTATCAAGTTCAATAAAGACTTTTAGAATTGTCCACATAAAAAAAAAGTTTAAAGAAAGAAAATGGGGAAGGAATATCAGGGAAGGTAGTTCAAGTCCATGGAGGAGGAGATAGAAGCCTCTATAACATCCTGCCCTCTCATCAGAAAGCAAGAGTCCAACACAGGAAAGCAAGAAAGAATTTGCTCTGAAATAAATGCGAACCTCCCCACCCCCCAAGGAGAAACAGTGACGCCACTGACAGCAGGAAGCCGGCCTATCGGCTTCTGCATCCTCATGCTCCTGAAGAGGCAGTGGCATACTGCAGAATGAGGCAAACCAGCTCTCAGATGCCGATAATTCAGAGTTCCTGTTATGTGATGTTGGGAAAACTACACAACTTTTATGTTCTTCATTGCCTCATCTGCAAAATGGGCAAAATAATAACAGTAACAATAATGATAACTTGTCTCCCACTTACTGTATTCCAAGCACTCTTCTAAGCACTCTACGTCTATCAACACATTTAGTTCTTAGAACAGATTTTTGTTCCAATTACTCTTCTTACCCTCATTTAACAGATGAAGCAACTGAGGCACAGAGAGGCTAGAGAACCTTCTGAAGGTCACACACACACCTACTAACTAGGTGGGCCAAGAGTCTAAAACTAACAAATGCCTCAAATATAGTGAATATAAAATGATAAAGAATGGAAATTAATAAAAACTGCCCAGCTCGGGTAAAATGCGTGATAAGCTAATGTCGTATTTTTATTATTATGACCACCATTATTGCTTCAGTTCCCACAAGACTTTTATCCTGTAACTGATGCCCATGTAACAGCCTCCTCGTGGGTCTCTTTGGAGCATCTTCCTAGTTACCTGTCAAAAGTTAATTCCCAACATTATTTATTAAGGCTAATTAAAGTTTTCTTGACCTGGGCCCCCAGGGAAAATTTTATTCCCCAATGTCTCTGCTGAGTAAACTCAATAAAATGTGTATCACTCAAACTGATAAAAAAATTGTAAAGAAGTCCAGATCAAATGGAGAGGGAAAAAGAGACTGTGAGAAGTAAAATGTTCCTCTGTTCTTCAAATAGTTTAAATAAGGTAGCAACTTCAGAAATTGTAGAACCAATCCTAAATGGGATCAACTATAGAAAAGGCAGTAACAAGTGATTGATTAAAGGCAAAGGGAGCTAGAAACTATTTATTTTCAAACTCCTGCCCAAGGAACCTGTATGCTTTATGAGAAATCAGGGCATGGAGAAGTAATAGAAAAGTAGAATATGTGTTACATTTTATCTTATTTTCTTATCCATATCTGACTTCTCAATTTTGACTCTTCCTAACAGCATCCAGAGGTAAAATCCCGCAACATCTTTTCTGAGTGTCAAAAAGTGAGTATGTCCTCAGTTCATTGATATTATCATTTTATGGTGACAGATTATGAAATCCAACTGAATGTGATTTCTATTACTGTTTTTTACTGTTAAAAATTTCACTCAGGTTCATATTTTTCTTTATAGATTATGAATATGGGGATAAAGGAAAAGAGAAAGACTTTCATTCTATGATCAGTGGCACTCCAGAAATAACTATCATTGATCATTTAAAATTCTTCCAGACATTTAGAAATATAGGTATAAATTCCCAGTTTTTTACACAGGTAAAAATCACAATATATACTTGTGATTGTGTTTACTTCCCTAGCAATATATTGTAAAACATATGAAAGTCAGTACAAATAATTTTCCCAGTTTGTTCCAAATACAAAAGGTCACAATTTATTTACTTATTCACCTATTGAATAAGTGGAATTTTTATCTTTTACAATTTTTCTACATTAAAATAATGAAATGAACTTCTCCAAACAATTATATATTCAGACTTGTGATTATATTTCTGTGAAATACAATTATAAATTTCTCAGTGATAATGTAGAAAAATTATCCAAAAAGCAAAAAGTGAACAGAAACCTGAGCCTCTCATTGAGAGGATGACGTTGCCTTGACATTAGAGTCCAGTGATCACAGTGGGCCAAGGGCAACAGGGACTTCCACTGTGAACTTGTTCTTGATAAGACCCTTGAAGATCCTTAGTTGTTGTGATACCGGAAGATATCAGAACAAAGATAAATGCCTAAAATGATTCTTAACCCTAGCAGATATTTTTCTGGGAGGAATCCATATTAGTCTGTAAGGGACCAGGCTGACTCTTTCCTACTTTTCTGAAGCGGTAACATCTATGTCCTGAAAACTAAAAGAACATAAGAAAGGCTCCTGGTCCAGTAAACATTATTCCCTGAATATTTAAACAGTTAAAGAAAGCTTTCTTAGAATTATTGGCTAACTGTAATCTCTTCTATCAGTTAAAACCAGGAGAAAAAGTCTCATACAAAAAAGAATTCAATATTTCAGAGCTTTCTCCAAACCTGCCACCAGGCACAAAAGCCAGAATATAAAAAGACATTCACTCCTGCAAAGCAAATGGATATGGGAGTGTCCGATATATTGAAGAAGACAGCACTGAAGCAAGTGATCAAAGCATTAACACTAAGGAAAGGTGAAACATTCCTACAAGATCTTGAGAAGGGTTTCATAGATAGAGAGGAGGGAAAAGCAAAGAGTGGATAAAGGGATAAATGCATTATGGAGTGACAGATGACTATTTCATTGCCTCAAGAAAAAGGCTTCAGAAAGAAAGCTGCCTACATGGGAACCTGGGTAAACATATTTTGTAAAGGGCCAGTTGAGACCACCAGACATTCTATTAACTTAGAGAAATTTTCCATGAATAAATTTCAAGGGGAACCCACATCCTCCCCTCAATATTCCTGAGCTTTGCTGCCCTTTTCATACCTCATTTCTCTTCTTCTCAGTTTCACAGGCAGAATCATTGCAATGAAAAACCAAACTTTGACAGAATTCATTCTGCTGGGACTAACAGACATCCCAGAGCTTCAAAGTATCATCTTCATACTTCTCCTCCTTACCTACATAATCAGCATTATTGGAAACCTGACGATCATCACCCTCACACTACTGGACTCCCACCTCCAGACCCCCATGTATTTCTTCCTCTGGAACTTCTCCTTCTTAGAAATTTTCTTTATATCCACTTTCACTCCTAGGCTACTACTCAGTATCTCAACTGGGAACAAGAGCATCAGCTTTGCTGGCTGCCTCACTCAGTATTTCTTTGTGATATTCTTTGGGGCCACGGAGTTTTACCTTCTGGCTGCCATGTCCTATGACCGCTATGTGGCCATATGCAAACCCCTGCATTACATGACCATCATGAACAGCAGAGTCTGCATCCAGCTAGTTCTCTGCTCTTGGCTGGCGGGATTTCTCATCATCCTATCCCCAATCATCATGACCAGTCAGCTGGACTTCTGTGCCTCCAATGTCTTGAATCATTATTTTTGTGACTACGGGCCCCTCATAGAAATATCTTGCTCAGACACAGGACTCCTGGAGCTGGTTGACTTCATCTTAGCAGTTGTGACGTTAGTGGTCACATTTGTGCTGGTGATTCTCTCCTACACAAACATCATCCGGACCATTTTAAGGATCCCTTCTGCTCAGAAAAGAAAGAAAGCCTTTTCCACATGCTCATCCCACATGATTGTCATCACCCTGTCTTATGGCAGCTGCATCTTCATGTACATAAAACCCTCAGCGAAAGAAGGAGTTGCCTTCAATAAGGGAGTCGCTGTGCTCAATACATTAATTGCCCCTTTACTGAACCCATTCATTTACACTCTAAGGAATAAGCAAGTAAAAGAAGCCTTCTATAATGTGGCCAGAAAAACAGCACATCTTTATTCATTTTAGTGGCCTCAAAATCAGTGGAAATTTTGAATGATTCATAAAGTTATGCCAACTGATAATTTGACCTTGTGATAACTCCTTTTGTTAAAACTGTTTCTCAGATAAACTGACTGAAAACACATACCAAAATTTAGTTCTACATCTGTCAGAAAGAGAAAGGTATTCAAAGAAGGCCAGTTCAGATATTTTATTTCTTGTAGATATCTTTTAATATAGAAGGAAATAATATCTTTATAGAGTATATATAAAACAGAAGTATCTGATTAAAAATTGCTTTACTTGTCATAAATCTAGTGATCAGGTGAATGACTATATCTACCTTCCATGAAGGGCAATCACTATCAAAAAGTTATAAATATATTTTGTCAGAAATTCCTAGATACTTCCCAGAAAAGATTATTCGTGATGCCACACACATACAAAAAATCTATTTCATAAAACATTCTCAGGTTTTGCAATTTTCTTCTCCCTCAAACAATTCCAGAAAAAAAAAGCCTACCTCTTTCTGGCATCTCCTACAGAAAGTGATTCCTACTGTAAAGTACTGTATGGAATCTCATGTCTGTTCATAAGGACATTTCTGATCACTGAAATCAGAATTCAGACCATTACCAAGGAATCATTTGGACTCCATTTAAAGGTAAATTTAGATGAAGAGATATCTTAGGTTATGTTGGCAGTGATATGAATCTGTTGTAGCTGGAGTCTGGCAAAGTCCATCTGACTTTTGCAGGATGCATTTTTAGATGAACCTGAGGAGGTTGGGCATGTTACAGATGCTTCCTAGGGAGGCCTTGGGATGCTAAAGACTATAATTCTCTACAGTTTCTTGCATTTGGAGTCCCTTGGCTACCTCTCTGACCTTGCCAATCATGTGGTCATTGCTTCTGAGAGTTAACTGTCCTCTACGTCTTCAAGCCCCATCATTCCCATGAGTATTAACAAGCCTGGCTCCTTGACTATCTGTCCCACCATCATCCCTTGTAAAGGAAGCTGTCAGTGAACTTTTTAGTGATGCTGTTGGCCCTCTCAGCAGGACATTTCCCATGACCTTGTGAATGATATGTGCTGTGGGCCTTCCAATGGAACAAACCAACTAATAGGCCTTAAGTTCATATGTCAGGTATTTATTCCACTATTCCCACCTCCCTCAGGCTTTTTACTCCTTCCTTCGCCATCCTCCAGACAACTCAGGTATTTCCACACCACTGAGTGTTGTACATCACTTTTTCAGGCACTGAGAGTGTTGAAGTGGAGTCCCTGGGAGGATGTTAAATCCCACATCCTGAAAATGTGTTCCCAAGTCAATAAATTCTTGCTCAGTCAAGCCAGTCTTACACTCTGGGACCCTGATCAAATCCTAGTCCCAGGAACACTTCTCTGACTTCTGCCAGTACAAGCAAGCCAATTCTTTTCATTCCTTAGTGTATAGGTTCTTTCCCCTTTTACCAAGTCCAGCATTTCCTCAGCTGGATTATTCTGGGTTTAATTCTAGTTATCAGTCTGACATCTAGGAGAAGAGTCAGGGACGGCTCTTAAGGGGAACATTGGATGTCTTGTAAATACGAGGCTTCCTAAACATCTTCCAGCTAGCCTTTGGTAGGGAATAGTGGCCACCTTTGCAAATCCAAAGTGCTCATAGCAAGCTGAAAAGTTAAAATCCTCAGAAGCATTTATCCAGATATGCCTTTTCCACATTTTCAGTATCTTTGTTTCCTCCATCAGGGTCCTGAGCTTCATAAAGGACCTGCCAGAACTAAGCATTCAAATGTCTCTGAAGCTCTGCTGCTAACAAGTAGATCAACAAGCCACTCAACTATGTCTGTTCTCTCACACAGGAGATAAGGCCTCTAACTAACCAACACATAGGTGAACCCTCTAGCCGTCACACTTTGCCATTAACTGCTCATTAATAGCCCTGAGATTCTTATTACCCTCTTCAGGGTATCGATACATCTTAGCAAGTCAATTCTACTGTCTTTGTAGGCATTTTTTTCCACTGTATTTTTCTAATGCCTGCAACATCACATCTGCCACTGTCTTCCCCTCCCCCAGGAGATTTTTCCAGATTAACACCAATGAAAATTTAACAATGAGCCACCACACTAAATGCAAGGTGATAGCAGCCCACAATTGAAAGATTTTGAAGACTGTGGTGTACTGAAATTATTGATAACACCAATTAAAACTAAACTCGAGCAATTTCTAACTCAGTAGATCTGATCTATCAATTATCAGCCTTATACACCAAAACAATGCCCATTTCTGTGTACAAATACTGTTTACCTCAACTTCTATTAGTTGTCTGTACTTAATAGTAAACATGCATTCAGAAATTACAAGACACACAAAAAAGCAAGAAGAAACAGCCCATTAATAACAGCATAAAACTTTGACCCAGATTCAGAAATGACACACATCTTGGAATTATCATACACGTACTATAAAATAATTATGATGCCAATGTTAAAATATCTAATTTTTTTAACAAACATGCAGGACCAGTTGGTAAACTTTAACAGAAAGAGAGAAAGTTTTTTGAGAGTATAATAGAATGCTAGAACTAGAAAACACAATAACAGAAATAAAGAATTTCTGTGATGAGCTCATTAGCCTAGTGGACAGAGTTTAGGAAAAAATCAGTAAAACTGAAGAATGGTCAACAGGAATTATACAAATTGAGTGCAAAGAGGAAACTGTGTAAGAAAAAAAAGCAGATTATTTTAAAGCAATGAGACAATATCAACGTTCAAAAATATGTGCAATCGGAGTCCAGAATAACAGAAGAGAATGAGGGAAATAAATATCTAAGGTCATGTGCTCAGTCATTAAGGCATGTCTGATTCTTTGAGCTCGTATGGACTGTAGCCCACCAGGCTCCTCTGTCCATGAGATTTTTCAGGCATGAATACTGAAATGAAGTGAAGTGAAAGTTGCTCAGTCGTATCCAACTCTTTGCAACCCCATGGACTATGCAATCCATGGAATTTTCCAGGCTAGAATACTGGAGTGGGTAGTCATTCCCTTCTCTGGGGGATCTTCTCAACCCAGGAATTGAAACCAGGTCTCCCGCATTGCAGGTAGATTCTTTACCAGCTGAGCCATCAAGGAATACTGAAGTGGGTTGCCATTTCCTCCTGCAAGTGATCTTCCTGACCCAGGGATCAAACCCAAGTCTCCTGGGTCTCCTGCATTGGCTGGCAGACGGATTCTTTACCACTGAACCACCTGGAAATAATGTCAGATAACTTTCTAGTTGTAAAGAAACAAACAACAAACCCAAGAAAACAGGAGAACTCACAGCAAAATGTCAGGATACGTCAATCAGTTTCTCTCCCCCTCCCTCTCCTTCTCTCTCTCCCTCTCTCTCTCTCTCTCTCTCTCTCTCTCTCTCACACACACACACACACACACACACACACACACTTAGATACATCAAAGTCAAATTGCTAAAACAAAAATGAGCATATGTTGAAAACTACTAAAAGATGAGAATCTGAGACTTTTCAAATGAAATTATGCCAGACAGAAGACTGAGGGATGCTGGCTTTAAAATACAGGGAGAGAAACTATTAACTCACAATTGTATGCCTAGTAAAAATATCTTCCTAAAATTAAGACCAAAATGTGAGAGTGCTTGACTAAAATGATACAATAGGAAGACTGTGAGCTCACCTTCTCTCATGGGCACACCAAAATTGTAACTATTTACAGTGTAGTTATTGATGAAAAAGACCAGAATCTAGTAGAAAATATCTTCTGCGAGTAAAGATATAAGGGTTTTAGGAAATAGAGATTCCACTCTTTAAGGGCACACACAAAATTTCACATGCTCAGGCAATCAAAGAAGAATCAGTGATTTGAAAGGAGCTTGAGTTAAATTCACCTACTCACCTTGGAAAGTATCCCACAGAGTCAGGAGGCAGCTGGAGCTCACCTTGGGGATAGAGACACTGTAAGCAGCCATATTTGGGAGCCTTTTCTATGACATGAATACTGATGTTGCCCAGCACCATTTGGGAATCCTTTCTCTAGCTTATCAGCACCAGGACCTTGCCCAATCAGCATCAGGCAGGCTATCTAAGATTCCCTGAAGCCACAACTGCCCTGGGACATGGCCTTGTACTTGAGAGAATCCAGGACCTGGCACCACTCACCAGCACGCAGGCACTCCCATCAGAACCCCAGGACCTTGCATCCAGAGACTGCAGTGTCCAACTAGTAAAAAGGCAATATCCCTTGGACCACCTGTTCCCTGGCCCAATCCACCAGCCAGCCAGCTCTAGCACCACAACCAGCCTCACCCATCTGTGGTCAGGTACTAGCTCCAAGACCCAGAGTCCCAACCCCATTGTCCAGCAGACTGACTCACCAACTCCAGGACCACCCAGACCCAGCTCCACCTCCAGTGAGACAACACCAACCAAGACCCCCTAGGCCCTTGCTGTACCCATCAGAGGGTAGACACAAGCTCCAGGACCAGCACAAGCTTGCAGTCTGCTGTGGCAGGACACAGTCCACCCACCAGCAGGCTGGTGCCTATCCCCAGACACCTTGGGCCCTGGCCCCAACTGCCAACATGATAGAGCATCTCTGAGACACCTTGAACCCTCAGCCAGAAGCCCCAGTATCCAATCACACCCACCAGTGGGGTCAACACAAGCTTTGGGACATCCCAGGCCCCATAGCTGATTTTTTCAGGAAAGAGACCAGCCTACCAGTGGGCAAATGCCAGCTCTAGGACCCCCAGGGCCCTATAGTCAGAGATCCCAGGACCCAGGTCCACCCATCAGTGACATAGCACTACTCCAGGGCCCTCTGGACCTCAGTACCCCCATCAGTAGTCTGACATGAGCCTCAAGTGACATGATAGATTACATGATGTAATAGATCTATATGGAATATTGCATCCAAAAGCAGCAGAACACACACTTTTTTCAAATGCACATGAAACAGTCTCCAGGATAGATCACATGCTGGGCCAAAAAACAAGTGAGGGCAACTGATCAGAAGTTAATTGCTATTGAAAAGATAGATTATTATTCACAGTCCCCAAGACAGCGGAGCATGCCAGACCATGCAGAGCCACCTGAAGTAGTACTAGGGTCAATCAGCAGGCAGAGGGAACTAGGGGATAACATGAGCAGGAGCCTTTACTGCACTTTTCATGGAAAGGAATGGGTAAGGCTATGTAGGCAGAGTAAGCAAAGCAGACAAGTTTAGTATTAGCTAGTTTGAATAATTTCTGTTGGCTCTGAGTTTAGGGGCTGTCTCTAGTTGTCTGGTACCAAGCCAGATATCAGGGCTCAATAAAGTTGGTAGCTGTGGGTATGGACTCTAGATTGCTTGGTTTGCATATGAAAGGTATGCTTACAAGTAATTTCATATCCCTAGGAATTAGCTGACCCTGAGAGGAGCAGTCTACCCATATGTCAAAACATCAGAATAAAAAGACATGCTGGGAATTCTCTGATGATCTAATGATTAGATCACTTTCACTGCTGGAGTGCCCAGATTCAATCCTTGATGGGGGAACTAAGATTCTTCAAGCAACATGGCTTGGCAAAAAAAAAAAAAAAAAAAGAATAAAAAGACATGCTTAAACACAGAGACTAAATTATTAGGATCCTATAAATCAAGTGAAGGAGTCTACAGTTTACTTAAAATGAGAAGCTATTGACCTATTAGAAGATTTAAAGGAAAAAAATGATACCATCTGAATTATACTTGGAGAAAATCACATTGGCTGGGTGGAGACAAGAGATGGAACAAGAATGACTCTGGTGAGAATACTGGAAATAAAAGCAAAAATAAACAAATGGGATCTAATTAAAATCAAAAGCTTCTGCACAACAAAGGAAACTATACGCAAGGTGAAAAGACAGCCTTCTGAATGGGAGAAAATAATAGCAAATGAAGCAATAGACAAACAACTAATCTCAAGAATATACAAGCAGCTTATGCAGCTCAATTCCAGAAAAATAAACGACCCAATCAAAAAATGGGCCAAAGAACTAAATAGACATTTCTCCAAAGAAGACATATTTATGGCTAACAAACACATGAAAAGATGCTCAACATCACTCATTATCAGAGAAATGTCAAAAAATGGGCCAAAGAACTAAACAGACATTTCTCCAAAGAAGACATACAGATGGCTAACAAACACATGAAAATATGCTCAACATCACTCATTATCAGAGAAATGCAAATCAAGACCACAATGAGGTACCATTTCACACCAGTCAGAATGGCTGTGATCCAAAAGTCTACAAGCAATAAATGCTGGAGAGGGTGTGGAGGAAAGGAAACCCTCTTACACTGTTGGGGGGAATACAAACTAGTACAGCCACTATGGAGAACAGTGTGGAGATTCCTTTAAAAACTACGAACAGAACTGCCTTATGACCCAGCAATCCTACTGCTGGGCATACACATGGAGGAAACCAGAATTGAAAGAGACACATGTACCCCAATGTTCATTGCAGGACTGTGTATAATAGCCAGGACATGGAAGCAACCTAGATGTCCATCAGCAGATGAATGGATAAGAAACCTGTGATATATATACACAATGGTGTATTACTCAGCCATTAAAAAGAATACCTTTGAATCAGTTCTAATGAGATGGATGAAACTGGAACCGATTATACAGAGTGAAGTAAGCCAGAAATAAAAACACCAATACAGTATACTAACACATATATATGGAATTTAGAAAGATGGTAATGATAACCCTGTATGCGAGATAGCAAAAGAGACACAGATATATAGAACGGACTTTTGGACTCTGAGGGAGAGGGAGAAGGTGGGATAATGTGGGAGAATGGCACTGAAACATGTATACTATCAGGTCAGAAATGAATCGCCAGTCTATGTTTGATACAGGATACAGGATGCTTGGGGCTGGTGCATGGGGATGATCCAGAGAGATGATATGAGGTGGGAGGTGGGAGGGGGGTTCAGGATTGGGAAATCATGTATACCCATGACAGATTCATGTCAATGTATGTCAAAACCAATGCAGTTTTGTAAAGTAAAATAAAGTAGAAATAAAAATTTTAAAAATAAATAAATAAAAATAATAATAAAAGCAGAATACCTGTCAAAAAATAAAAACAAGCAGCACATATACAAAAAAAAAAAAAGAATGACTCTGGTGAGGGAGAGGGACAATCAGCTAGACTGCAAATTTAGCAGCAAAGATGATAACAGGTGTTTGCTTGGGATTAAATTTTGGATGCAGGATTAACAGGCTTTGCTGAGAATTTGAATATGCAGTGTTATAAAATAAATGTATTAAAATAGACAGTCAGATATTTTTATGTGGGCAACTGAGTGGTAACAGGTCCCTTACTGTTGACAGGGAAGCTTGGAAGAGGAACAAGAGTTCTACTTGGGACATGGTAAGTTTGAGATGCCTCTAAGACATCTAAGGAGAGATATTCAGCTATATATACAGTAGAGGCCATGGTCAAATATTTAGGTGTAGAAATCACAGAATTTAAAAAGGAAAGTTTTAAGAAGGAAAGGAGATAAGTATGTCAAATATTGCTGAGAGACTCAATAAGACAAAGTCTGAAAATTATCCATTGGATTTGGTAACGTGAGGGTTGTTGGTGATCTCAATAAGAAAGAATCAGTGGAATAATAGAGACAACTGGAGAGAATGGGAGATATAAAAAGGAGACCAAAAAAGGGGAGAGTTGTCCAGTGATTTAAGACTCCATGCTGCCAATGCATGGGTCGATCCCTAGTCAAGGAACTAGATACCACATGCCTCAACTAAGAGTTCTCGGCCATAACTAAAAACTCTTCATGCCCAACTAAGACCCCAGGCAGCCAAATAAATAAATAAAATTTATTTTAAAATGAAGACAAACATAAACTAGAGGGCATCAAGTGTTGAGGGAAAGGCCCAAGCTGTTCCAGGTAACACTATGTTCTATTCCCAAATTTCACCAATTTTCCCAGACATGTTAAACATTCATAAAGCTTAAATCTTTGGGTAAAGACCCCACTAAGAACATCTGCAGTAACATGAGGGGCCTGAACATTGATGCAAACCCTGACTCTTTGCCATGAACTGATGGGTAATGGGTTCACTGAAACACTTTCCACCTAAAAAGAAAATCAGGCATGCAAATCAATCTGATTCAACCACATTTCACTGTTACTAACTTCTAGAGTTTTACAGAAGCACCTATATTTAACAGGGAGCCAAGATTTCACATAGAGGAATGAATCGCCCATCATGAGATTCTAGACGTAATGGAGGGAGACCCTCAAGTTTCATGTCATTTGAGACCGAGGAAATCCTACAGTGTGTGAGGAAACAAAGTTAGCTGGGAGAGGAGCAAGGTATGAGGAAAATGAGGGCACAGCTTGGCCAAAAAAAATGAGGCTAAGGAGAGGAAAGAGGATGCAACAATCATTGGAGACTTAGAATCACCAGCCCATGACACTATATCAGATCAGAGTTTCTCAAGGAGTCCTCAAGAGTCAGAGCCTCCCAGGTCCCCAGGGTAGAGGTACAACATCAGCAGCAGAATAACTGTGGAGCCACAGAGGTCAAGTCTCACAGAGGAGAAAGAGAACCACAGAACCCAAGCCGGTTCCCATCAGCGCCACTCTAGCTGAGTGGCCATTTCCACCTCCCCAGGTAAGTGGCCACAGAGTGCTGGGCAGCCTTGGCCCTTTCCCTAATAAGATTAGACCCTGCCCAGGGCAGAAAAGGAGGAGGAACAGGGGATAGATCAGGACTTTCTCAGGGCCTTACGAGCTGTCTCTCTGGGCTAGAAGCCAATACCTCTACCTGGTCAGGGAGGAAAGAGGCCAGGGGAGGTTTCCCATATCTCTACTGCTAAGTTGCTTCAGTCGTGTCCACCTCTGTGCGACCCCATAGACAGTAGCCCACCAGGCTCCCCCATCCCTGGGATTCTCCAGGCAAGAACACTGGAGTGGGTTGCCATTTCCTTCTCCAATGCATGAAAGTGAAAAGTGAAAGTGAAGTCACTCAGTCGTGTCTGACTCTTTGCAACCCCATGGTCTGCAGCCTACCAGGCTCCTCCGTCCATGGGATTCTCCAGGCAAGAATACTGGAGTCGGGTGCCATCGCCTTCTCCATATATCTCTACTACTCATTTGCAAAAATATGTTTTAGAGGTCACCAGCTTGGCCAGACTGGGAGAAGGGACAAGAAGGAAACAGGAAACCCTGGACAATTTCTATCAGATAAAGCTGCAAATAATACAGCAGGCAAGTATATATTCAGAATATGCAAACCTTTGAACTTGTACTGTGAGTAGTTGTGCTATGGGATGAGTCAACCATGTGATAATTGTGCAGTCATGTGATATGCATGCTTGTAGTGTGCCTAATAGGATGGGTTGTTGTGGTTAAGTGGTGGTGTTGAGGCAGTGGGTAGTGAGTGCAGGTCAGTGCAATGACAGATGACAATAGGTAGACATTCATATCCTCCACACTGTGGTCAGTGTCTGATGAAAACTTAGGACATTCTTCTCAAGTTCTTACTGATGGTCCTCATCTCAGAGCCCACAGATGGACCTGGATGTGTTCTCCTTTGTCCTCCATATGCTCCCCAGCAGAAAAAAACATGCACACACAAATGCACAAACACTACCCCATGCAGAGCTCCCATTAATATTCAGGCAAAGAGAAAAAACCTGAAAGAAAAGGACGAACTATTTGACTATGCTTCCCAAGGTTTCCCTGCCAATAAAGACTGCCCTCAGGACTTCTCTGGTGGTCCGGTGGCTAAAACTCTGTGCTCCCAATGCAGGGACCCAGGTTCTATCCCTGGTCAAGGAACTAGATCCCACACACTGCAACTAAGACCCATCGCAGCCAAATAAAAATAAATATTTAAAAAAAAAGACTGCCCACCTCCCCCGTTTCCCAAATCCCCAGTAGACTCCAGAAGCCCAGCCTCCAAGATGACAAATCTACCCCTCAGAGCTGCTGCCTATTCCAGTGCACCCTTCAAAGCCTTGCTTCCTGCATTCAGGGCTTTCTGAGCTGGCCAGCAGTGCAGCCAGCCAGCCACATATTCATTCCCATCAGCTGCCCATCTCGCCAGTTATCCACACTTACCTGTTGATCCAGCCATATACCAACTAACTGACCAATTTATCTGTCTGTCTTCTCTCTTATGAAGATTTACTGAAGGGGTGATGGAGGCAGGGGATGGGGTGGGCATCTGCCTTAAAAAGAGTTATGGGAATGGGGAAATGAGATGTTGTTGCTTCACAGGTATAGAGTCTTTTTATTTCTTTTTATATTTCTTATTGAAGGATAATTGCTTTACAATATTGTGGTGGTCTCTGCCATACATCAGCATGAATAAGTCATAGTTATACATATACTATACATAATTATGCATATATATATATATATAAAACCCCTCCCTGTTGAGCCTCCCTCTCTGCTCCATTCCATCTCTCTAAGTAATCACAGAGTACCAGACTGGGCTCCCTGTGTCATATAGCAGCTTCCTGCTGGTTATCTATTTTAAGTTTGATATTGTATATATGTCAATACTATGGCATAGAGTTTTAGGTTTGCAAGATAAAAAAGTTCTGGAGACGTGTTGCACAGCAAGGTAAATGTTTAACACTACCAAAGAACTGTATACAAAAAAATTGTTAGGGTGAAAATTTTCATGTTGTGTGATTTTAAACCACAATTTAAGATAAATTTTATCTTAAAAAGAACCTCAGCCCCTCTCTATGGCCCAGAAGGACACTTTGTCCTCTCTCTCCCTCTATGGGAGACTTTGAAAAAGATAACTGTGGCCTCAGGGTCTGTATGTCTCTGATGAGTGTCCCAACTCTTACAGCATATATGGAGATAAGAGAAGCTGAAGCGAGAAACCAACAAAGGCAGAGTGGATACAGGGATGACAGGAGCTGAGGGAAAGTGGGGAGAGTGGAGGTTGCAGGAGACACTTCTCACAGATGATATCTCAAGGCAAAATGTCACTAGGTGACTGAGGGTAAAGAGATGTTCGTGTCCAGCAGTCATGTCCAACTCTTTGTGACCCCATGGACTATACAGTCCATGGAATTCTCCAGACCAGAATACTGGAGTGGGTAACCACTCCTTTCTCCAGGAGATCTTCCCAACCCAGGGATCAAACCCAGGTTTCCCACATTGCAAGTGGATTCTTTACCAAGCTGAGCCACCAAGGAAGGCCAAAGAGATGTTCATAGCATGGCAAAGAAGAGTGAATCTGGAGGAAGAGGCCTTAGTGAGGATGAAGGAGAATTCCAGCTTTACTCAGGGAAGGAGCGGGTGTTGGGATTGCCACTTGTGTCAGGTTAAAAGAAATCCAAAATTATATAGTACATGGCAAGACCCATAAAAATGTCCACACTCTTATCCCACTCCCAGAAATTTTTCCCAAGGGAGTAAGTTAACAGAACCAAGAGACATACATGAATATAATATTTGCATCATTATCTAAACTATCACCAAAAATGGAAGAATTTGAGTTGCAAAAATATGAGAAGTATTTGTTGAATGCTGGTAGAGAAATTCAATAGACTACTACAAGAGCTTTTAAAAGGATCCCTCAGAATGTTATGTGATCTCTTGGCAAAATGGCTCTAGCAAGCATTGAAAAGGAAAAGGAAAAGACAAATTAGTATATACACTATGATTAAAAGCATATAAGATGGTTTTGCAGTGGGATAAAGATTTGAGGGCAATACACCCTCAATAACCAAGGTGGGAAAATCTAGATGACTTTACTCCAAATATTTCTTAAATATTTTAGTTGCAAAGATATTATTTTTAAAATCTAAAAACAGCACAAGCTAGCCCATAGATTATTTAAGTGGATTGATCATCTGAAGGATTATTGACCAGAGTCAAGAGGAAAAGGGACTCAGATATTCCTGTCCAAACTGACTAGATGGAGTTCGTCTCCCAGAAGTATAGGGTAAGGCTGTTGACCTCACTGGAGATACAGTAGGTATGGTGGTTGAAGCCTCAGGTCCCAAGTTACAGTTCTGGTTCCACCATTCATTCTGTTATGGTGTGATCTTGAAGAAGTAATTGAAACTCTTGGAGCTCTGGCTCCTTATCTGCAGTGACAGAATAACAACCATCACTAGAGTTATTATAAAGTCAACTAGATACTGCACAGCATGCAGCAATGTCTAAGTGTCAGCTACAGACTAAGTGACTTAAAGCCAAAAATACGGTGAGTGGACAAAATGCGGGTGGGGGAAGGTTAATGGGCAGAACTTAGAGAGTCTCCTGCTTAAAGATGAAGATGACGAGCTACTCTTCACATGTGGGGTATTAAAACAGGGGTAATACAAGCTCTGCAAACCTTGGGAACCCTGACTTCTCAAAGACTTGGGGCCAGTTTCCCGCCTTTGTCCAACTAGCTGCATAATTTTAAGCAAATCTCTTAACCTTTTCGTTCATCAGTCCCCGTCTTTATTAGTGCATTCATTCATTTAATAAATCTTTAGCTGAACACTTGGCATGTGCAGCATACCACGCTAGTTGTTCTGGTGATTAAATTAGCCTCTAAGACAGTTGATAACTTAGTGATCAAGAGCACAGGAGCTGGAGTTAGACAGAACTCCAGACTCTAGGATTTGAGCCCAAACTCTCTCAGTTACTAGATGTGTGACTTTGAGAAAGATACTCTGAGCTTTCATGAGCTCATCTGTAAAATGGAGAAAATAAAGGTTTCTATCTCATAGTGTGATTGTGACTATGCAAGGGTTTCATGAATATTAAGTCTTTTAGCATAATGCCTGGTGGGGACCCAGCACTGGTTCCCCAGCTAGTGTGAAAACATGAGCAGTTATAAAAACAGACAGCCCCCTACAAACTCCCCCAACTTGCCCTGTAGAACCTTACAGCAGAGACTCTTCTCTAAAAAGTGCTGAAACTGAGATACAAGTAATGTCTCTTTCTTCAAATATTTGAAGGCTGTCTGGTACAAAAGGGCTTTGACATTCTACAAAATATGAGAATTTATCCAAGACCAATAAATGAAGACTTGTCCTACAGGCAGAGGAGGCCAGTGCTAAAGGGGGCTACCTAAATAGATGGTGAGTTGCCCATGACTGCAGATGCTCAGAGACACTACACAGCATCCTTCCAAGATGTTGTAGATAATATCTGAGCACCATCATGTGAAATATATGACCTTTGTAAGTGCTGAAACTGAGATACAAGTAATGTCTCTTTCTTCAAATATTTGAAGGCTGTCTGGTACAAAAGGGCTTTGACATTCTACAAAATATGAGAATTTATCCAAGACCAATAAATGAAGACTTGTCCTACAGGCAGAGGAGGCCAGTGCTAAAGGGGGCTACCTAAATAGATGGTGAGTTGCCCATGACTGCAGATGCTCAGAGACACTACACAGCATCCTTCCAAGATGTTGTAGATAATATCTGAGCACCATCATGGTGAAATATATGACCTTTGAAAGTCAAAGTCACTCATCCATGTCCGACTCTTTGCAACCCCATGGACTATACAATCCCTGGAATTCTCCAGGCCAAAATACTGGAGTGGGTAGCCTTTCCTTTCTCCAGGGGATCTTTCCAACCCAGGGATCAAACCAGGGTCTCCTGCATTGCAGGTGGATTCTTTACCAACTGAGCTATGAAAGAAGCCCTAATATGACCCTTAAAGTCACTTTTTTTTAAACTTTTTATTTTATATTGTACAGTCAGTTAACAATGTTGTGATAGTTTCAGGTAGACAACAAAGGGATTCAGCCATACACATGCATGTATTAAGGCCATTTTCAATCCTGAAATTCTATTAGTAACCATTTCTGATCAGGAGGAGCAAAGAAGCTGCCATAGACAGAGAGAGCTTGAGTTGAGTTTGAAGGATTAATGGGATTTTAATAGAATGCATAGAAACATTTCCTGCAGGGGGCATTGTCTATGGAAATGCATTGAGGCCTGGAGAACAGAGTATGGACAGCTGGGATGGAAAATCACAGGGCCTAGCTAAGAGGAGAGCAAAGTACAACATGCAGCATGGCCTGTGGTTGCCCCACTCCCCTCACAAGCAAGTGCAAGAAGCTGACAATCTATGAAAAAGATTCTACAGTATCCCAAGGTGGTGAATGGTGGTGGCGGTGGTGGTGGTGGTTTAGTTGCTAAGTAGTGTGCAACTCTTGTGACCCTATGGATTGTAGCCCACCAGGCTCCTCTGTCCATGGGGATTTCTCCGATAAAATTACTGGAGTGGGTTGCCATTTCCTTCAGCAGATCTTCCCACCCCAGGGATTGAACCTATATCTCCTGCACTGCAGATTGACTCTACTGCTGAGGCACCAGGGAAGCCTACAGAATCCCAGAGTAGGATACAATGGGGCAATATTATCACACACAGCCACATCATTGCCTGACATTCTAAATCCACAGCCCACCATGGTGATCATTAGACACAGGCCTGGGACAGTCCCTGACTGAGTCCACTGTTGAGGGGCTGCATAGTTTCTTTCAGGCTGGGGTTTCAGTCCAGGGAACACAAAGAGAACTAGGACACAGCAACTGACCCAATCCTACTCTGAAGAAAGACCCAGTGCACACCTGGGGTCAGGTTCCACACGCAGGACCCACAGCACAGGGAAAAGTGGGAAATACATGGAATCCGGAGTCAGAAGACCTAGATTCAAGTCCATGCTGGCCACTCCCTCCATATAGCCTCCGACAAATTATTTAATCCCTCTGAGATCCATGTGCATGCTAACTCACTTCAATCATGTCTGACTCTTTGTGACCCTATGTACCATAGCTTACCAGACTCCTCTGTCCTTGGAATTCTCCAGACAAGAATGCTGAGTTGGGTTGCTGTGCCCTCCTCCAAGGAATCTTCCCAAACCAGGAACTGAACCCCCAGTCTCTTATGCTTCCTGCAATGGCTGACAAGTCATCCATAAAGTACAGACCCCCAACTCTCTCAGTTGATTCAAGAGGGACTGTATGAAAAGTACTTTACTAAATTACATAAAGGCCAATTGCTTCTATATTAACATCTCTTTTTCGGTTGTACCATAGGCACCAGCCTGAACTTATGGCTAAAGAAATCAGACTCTGCCTGAATTCCTCCTTCTGGGATTCTCCGATCTCAGGGCCCTGCAAGGCCCCCTGTTCTGGGGAGTGTTGCTGGTCTACCTGGTGACCTTACTGGGTAACTCTCTGATCATACTCCTCACACGGGCCAGCCCCACCCTACACTCTCCCATGTACTTCTTCTTGCGCCACCTCTCCCTGGTGGAGCTACTCTACACCAACGACATCGTGCCCAGGGCACTGGCTGACCTGGCCTTCCCGCACCCCCGTGCCATCTCCTTCTGGGCCTGTGCAGCCCAGATGTATGTCTTCATTGTCCTGGGCATCTCAGAGTGCTGCCTGCTCACAGCCATGGCCTATGACCGCTACGCTGCCATCTGCCAGCCCCTGCAATACTCCACCCTCATGAGCTGGCGGGCCTGCGTGGCCATGGTGGGCCTCTCCTGGCTCATGGGCATCGTCACAGCCACCACCCATTCCTCCCTCATCTTCACCCTGCCTTTCCCCAGCCGCCCAGTCATCCCACACTTCCTCTGTGACATTCTGCCAGTACTGAGACTGGCAAGTGCTGGGAAGCACAGGAGCGAGGTCTCTGTGATGACGGCCACCGTGGTCTTCATCATGGTCCCCTTCTCTCTGATCATCACCTCTTATGCCCGCATCCTGAGTGCCATCCTGGCAATGGCCTCCACCCTGAGCCGCCAAAAGGTCTTCTCCACTTGCTCTTCCCACCTGCTCGTGGTCTTCCTCTTCTTTGGAACAGCCAGCATCACCTACATCCGGCCCCAGGCAGGCTCCTCTGTCACAATGGACCGCATCCTCAGCCTCTTCTATACGGTCATCACACCCATGCTGAACCCTGTCATCTACACCCTTCGGAACAAGGAGGTGAGAAGAGCCCTGTGGCATGTAGTGAAGAGGCAGGTCCCCTCACCCTGAAAAGACTCAGGCAGGGGCTGTCTGCTCACTCACTCACTGCTGCTCCTCCCAGCCCCCAGATGCTAATTTAAAATCCAGCCGACCAGAAACCACA
>SJYC01150795.1:0-14476 GCA_006408675.1 Madoqua kirkii | reverse complement strand
GACACTATAAAAGCAGTGCTAAGAGGAAAGTTCAACTAGAAAAGGAAGAAATGAAAAACCCCAGGGTTAGTAAAAGGAAAGAAATCTTAAAAATAAGGGTAGAAATAAATGCAAAAGAAACAAAAGAGACCATAGCAAAAATCAACAAAGCCAAAGGCTAGTTCTTTGAGAAGATAAATACAATTGACAAACCATTAGCCAGACTCATCAAGAAACAAAGGGAGAAGAACCAAAGCAACAAAATAAGAAATGAAAATGGAGAGATCACAACAGACAAGGCAGAAATACGAAGGATCATGAGAGACTACTATCAGCAATTATATGCCAATAAAATGGACAACTTAGAAGAAATGGGCAAATTCTTAGAAAAATACAACTTTCTAAAACTGAACCAGGAAGAAATAGAAAATCTTAATAGACCCATCACAAGCATGGAAATTGAAATGTAATCCGAAATCTTCCAGCAAACAAAAGCCCAGGTCCAGACAGCTTCACAGCTGAATTCTACCAACCAAAAACTAAGCTAAACAAAAACTGCTCACAGAAGTGGATGATAAAAAAATGTAAAACCTTTTTCAAAGTCATTCAAAATTTTGCAATAGTTGAAATTATACCTAAATATATATTTATATTTACTAGCTCTTTCTTTTCTTTTATTTACAAGGGTAATCTTGAAAATTCTTATTGATAATGAAAAAACATTTCATATCCAATCATACTTTTAAGCACACTAACATTTTCTTCTTTGATGTCAGTATTTTACGTCTTATCAGCAAGAAATCTAAATCTTTTCCCAATGTGTTTATGTGACTTACTCCTCTTCGTTAACTGGGTGGTATTGAAGTTATCTATTGCCACATAACAAACCACCCTAAATCTAATGGCATAAAGCAACAGGCAGTTTATTGTGCTCATAATTTCTATAGTCTAGGAAATTAAAAAGAGCACAAGGATGTCTCTTTGCTGCTCAGTGTCTCTGTCATCAGCTAGAAGAGTTTCAGTAGCTAGAAGGGACTTGAACAGCTGAAAACAGTCATCTAACAGTTCTTCATTCACTTGTCAGGTGCCAGCAATGACTGGGTTTATTCACCTACAAGTGACCTCTCTATGAGCCTTGGGTTTCTCACAGCATAGCTGCTGGTTTCCAAGAAGGAGCACTCCAAGAGAAAACATCCCAAACCGAAAGCCAAGACAAAAGCTGTGAGGCTTCTGTGGCCCAGCCCTGGAAGTCACACAGCATCATTTCCACCACCAAGCCCATATTCAAGAGCAGGATGTAGCGTCCACATCCTGATATAGGAGAGTGTCAAGGTCACGTTGCACTGTATGCAGCAGGCCACT
Source organism: Madoqua kirkii (assembly GCA_006408675.1). Lineage (NCBI taxonomy): Eukaryota > Metazoa > Chordata > Mammalia > Artiodactyla > Bovidae > Madoqua > Madoqua kirkii. The sequence goes on along the minus strand of SJYC01150795.1, from coordinate 13,135 downwards.
TCTCTGGTACTTCCAGTGGTTAAGACCTCAAGCTCTCAATGAAGGGGGCCTGGGTTCAATTCCTGATCTGGGAAATAGATCCCACATGCTTCATGTGGCAACTAAGAGTCTGCATGCCACAACTAAAGATCCCACATCCTAACAAGGATAATCAGAGATCCCACGTGCTGCAACAGAGGCCCAGCCCAGTCAAATAAATCAAGTAAATAATCTTTAAAGTGCATTGGGGGATTTATTTGGTAGTCCAGTGGTTAAGACCCTGCTTCTACTGCAGGGGTCATGGATCCTGTAACTGGTTAGTGAACTAGGATCCCAATATGCCTCACAGTGGGACAGAAAATATTTTGAAAAAAGCAAAAGTGCATGTGGAGTGGAGGAGATTGCTGCTGCAATGTTTGGGAAATCTTATCTGTTAGAGATAGATTATCACGTAATCTGAGAGCCTATGTGCGTGCATTGCTCAGTCATGTCCGACTTTTTGCGACACCGTGGACTGTAGCCCGCCAGGCTCCTCTGTGCATGGGATTCTCCAGGTAAGAATACTGACGTGGGTTGCCATGCCCTCCTCCAAGGGGTGTTCCTGACCCAGAGATCATACCCATGTCTCCGTCATTGCAGGCAGATTCTTTACCTTCTGAGCCACAACAGAAGCCCGTGAATACTGGAGCAGGTTGCCATGCCCTCCTCCAGGGGATCATCCCGACCCAGGGATTTAACCCATCTCTCCTGCATTTGCAGGTGGGTTTTTTACCACTAGTGCCACCTGGGAAGCCTCCAAGAGCCCATGAAAGTGAAAGTGAAAGTCGCTCAGTCAGGTCCAACTCTGCGACCCCATGCACTATACAGTCCACGGAATTCTCCAGGCCAGAATACTGGAGCGGGTAGCCTTTCCCTTCTCCAGGGGATCTTCCCAACCCAGGGATTGAACCCAAGTCTCCCGCATTGCAGGTGGATTCTTTACCAGCTGAGCCACAAGGGAAGCCCCCAAGAGCCAGATGTGTATAAGAGACAGACTCCCAATAGGGCCGCGACGGCCCTATGCATTAGGAGGATAACAGGCTGCTTCCGGGGCCCTTACTAGTGCCACCTGGGAAGCCTCCAAGAGCCCATGAAAGTGAAAGTGAAAGTCGCTCAGTCAGGTCCAACTCTGCGACCCCATGCACTATACAGTCCACGGAATTCTCCAGGCCAGAATACTGGAGCGGGTAGCCTTTCCCTTCTCCAGGGGATCTTCCCAACCCAGGGATTGAACCCAAGTCTCCCGCATTGCAGGTGGATTCTTTACCAGCTGAGCCACAAGGGAAGCCCCCAAGAGCCTATACTTCATGACGAATCTATCTGTTCCTCATAATGAATGACTTTTTATTATAATACAATTTGAAATTTCTATTATAATTTACTTCCCATATAAAAATAATTTCACCATTCATCTTTATTTATATAATATAAATATTTTATTATTATTATTTTCATCTAGGTTTGCTCTCATTTCCTTTATAAATGTACACATTCAAATCAATGAAAAGTGTTTTTGATTTCTTACTTTTTCATTGAAACACTCAAAACATGTCTTCACATTTCAATGGTGGCTCAGACAGTAAAGCCTCTGTTTACAATGTGGGAGACTTGAGTTCGAGCCCTGGGTTGGGAAGATCCCCTGGAGAAGGAAATGGCAACCCACTCCAGTACTCTTGCCTGGAAAATCCCATGGGCAGAGGAGCCTGGTAGGCTGCAGTCGATGGGGTCGCTAAGAGTTGGACGTGACTGAAGCGACTTAGCACCACCAGCAGCGGAGGGTGAATATGCCAATGGATAATCAATAAAAAGGTGATCAACCTTACTAGAAATCAATGATATGTAAAATGAATAGAATCCACTTTGCACCAACAGAATGAGGAAATGTTGCCAGTGTGGGTAATATTGACATAACTTTTGGAAAAGCAACTTAATAACTAGTAAAGCTAAGTATCAGATGTCATTTTTGGGGGCTCCAAAATCACTGCAGATGGTGACTGCAGCCATGAAATTAAAAGATGCTTACTACTTGGAAGGAAAGTTATGACCAACCTAGACAGCATATTCAAAAGCAGAGACATTACTTTGTCAACAAAGGTCCATCTAGTCAAGGCTATGGTTTTTCCTGTGGTCATGTATGGATATGAGAGTTGAGCTGTGAAAAGAATTGAGCCAAAGAATTGTTGAGCGCCAAAGAATTGATGCCTTTGAACTGTAGTGTTGGAGAAGACTCTTGAGAGTCCCTTGGACTGAAAGGAGATCCAACCAGTCCATTCTGAAGGAGATCAGTCCTGGGTGTTCTTTGGAAGGAATGATGCTAAAGCTGAAACTCCAATACTTTGGCCAACTCATGTGAAGAGTTGACTCATTGGAAAAAACTCTAATGCTGGGAGGGACTGCGGACAGGAGCAGAAGGGGATGACTGAGGACGAGATGGCTGGATGGCATCACCGACTCAAAGAACATGAGTTTAAGTGAACTCCAGGAGTTGGTGATGGACAGAAAGGCCTGGCGTGCTGCAATTCATGGGGCTGCAAAGAGTCGGACACGACTGAGCAACTGAACTGACTGAACAGAAAGCTAAGTATCTTTTATAGAAACTAGAATAAGGAAATTAATTGCATTGCTGTTTATAAGTGGGGGAAAAGTGGGAAAGGGATCTTTCCACTAGAGAAATGGAATAAAGTAATCTACTCATGTAATTGAAATAGTATACAACAATTAAAATGAAGAGCTAAGTTTTCCTGTTTAAAAAAATGAAATATATGAATTGAATCAAATCCCCATTCCTATTTTTTTAATAAATGGTAGGTTTATAACTATATATGTTCCTGCATTATCAAATACATTTCTGATAGAGGAGAACTTTTTTCACTTAGAGGATGAAAATCAAATTCTGCTTATAACATTACACATGTGATGACTAGAGTGTTTTTTGCCATATGCTAACTCTTTTATCCATATATTTCTAATCTTTTTTCTCTTCCATTTCCTGTGTATTTTCAGCGCCAGGCACATTCAGACACATTTTTACCAGAACACAACGTCTGGTACTTCACTCTGGGTTGAAATGCTGAGCTGATATGGCACTATGGATAGAAAGCACATTCCTGGAAGTCATTCCTGCATCAGGGCAACTACCAATAACCTAACTGTACTCAAAAGCAACTGTGAACAACATAGATCCAAACTCAATCTACCCCCAACTCAGCTTTGCCTTAGATCTAAAATTATCCATTCAACAGTACACATCACAAGGGGAAACTGGGCTGAGGAAGTCACAGAGGAGAGAGACAGAAGTCACAACAGATTAAATAAAATTAAATTTAAAAAGAAAAGAAGTTATGGAACTTTCCTGGTGGTCCAATGGCTAAGACTCTGCCCTTCTAATGCAGGGGACCTGGGGTCAATATCAGGTCAGGGAACTAGATCCCACATGCTGCAACTAAGACTGGGCACAGCCAAATAAATAAATATTTTTAAGAAGAAGAAGTTACAACAGATTGCAGTTAAAACATATCACTATGTAATTTTGTAAAAATATATGACCAGAGGAACACAGTTGCTAGAATTTTCTGGCCCTTTTAAGGAGTCTATGCAAGTGAATGGTAAGCATCACAGTAAATCTACCTCCAAGTTTAAGCTTCACAGTGCGTCTTCCTCTAAGTAGACACTGTTGTTATACCAATTGCACAAGATGAGGAAACAAAACTCAGAGATGTGAACAGCTTTCCCTAGGTAACACAGCGAGAATAACACAATTGAGCTTTCAACACTAGAGCCCATATTTTTACTCTGTACAGGATTAATTCTCCCTCTGATAATGTGAGTTTAGAGAAAGTAGGAAGATGGGAACATACAAGGAGGGGAGCTCTCTGGCAGTCCAGTGGTTAGGATTCTGTGTTTTCACTGCCCTGGCACTGGTTCGATCCAGATTCAGTATGTTTTCTCTGGGCAGGAATAGAAATTCACCTTTCTTGTCTTGCCTCAGAGTTACACCAGCTCTAGCAGTGTGCCATCACTTAATCCCCAGGCATCTTGCTCATCCCACCATGCTATAAGACACCTCGTGACCCATCCTATTCATGAGACTATGCTGACAGCACCTGGAAAGAAGCAAATGGTAGGCATGGTAGATATACATTCACACCAGAGGGCAGGAGATAAGTCCCATCAAATGCAGGTATGTGTCACTCAGTGAAGATTGTCTGGGGATGTCAGTGTTAGTCGCTTGGTCATATCTGACTCTTTGTGACCCCGTGGAGCATAGCCCACCAGTCTCCTCTGTCCATGGGGCTTCTTCAGGCAAGAATCCTGGGGTGGGTTGCCATTTCTTCCTCCAGGAGATCTTCCCAACCCAGGGACTGAACGCAGGTCTTGCTGATTCTTTACTATCTGAGCTACCAAGGAAGCCACTGTGGGAATCTCCTCAAGTATTAAGGAGAAGCTGCCTTGCCTTTTTCTCTCTGCAGTAAGAAAAAGACCTCCCGAGGATCTTGGATTGGGGAAACAACACATGGTTCATATGGATGTGCTGCTTCAAACCACTTAGAGATATCTTACAGTCAGAGATGAAAAGGCTCTCTAGCTGGTCCAGCCCACAGTTCTGCCATTTGGACCCTCTGAACTACTCAGCAGACCCTAAGAAGCCCCATGGCAGTGGCACTGGACTCTGTGGTAAGTCCAAGAGGCAAACCCACAACTGAGAACTAAATCCAGGTTTTGAGAACCAAGGCTTGCCCTTTGGAGCAAATAATTATCACAAAATAGTTCTCAGGCTCCTTATAGGCAACAGTGTATACTGAACACCTCACCACTAAACCACAAGTGACTCTTGAACTGCATACTCAGAATAAATTGGACGAAATTGTCATCCAAGACAAGGAACCTCTCAGAAACTGAGACAAAACAGCTAAAGGTACTGTGGTATCTTGGAAGAGATGCATTTTGTACATTAGGCAAAAACTAAAGAAATCTGAATAAAGTGTCAATCTTAGTTCTGAGTATTGGTTCACTAATTCTGACAGATGTGTCATACTAGTTTAAATGTTAAAAATACAAGTAACCAGATTTGGTGTATATGAGAATCATGTGTATTATTTATCTCCATTCCAACTCTTAGTCCATTTCTTTGCCCTAGGAATTCGACTGCTCTCAACTGGCCCATAAAACAACAAAAACTCTCTTAGAGGGCATTTGGCAATAAGTTCTGAAAACTCAAAACATGTACCTATATTTTGACTCAGCAATTCTATTTCTAGAAGTTTATGATCAGAAGAATATAAAAGTACACTAGTATAATGATATCTATTCAGCAATCAGTTCAGTTTAGTTGCTCATTCATGTCTGGCTCTTAAAAACCCTATGGTTTGCAACATGCCAGGTCTCCCTGTCCATCACTAACTCCTGGAATTTACTCAAAGTCGTGTCCATTGAGTCAGTGATGCCATCCAATCATCTCATCCTCTGTCATCCCCTTCTCCTCTCGTCTTCAGTTTTCCCAGCATCAGGGTCTTTTCAAATGAGTCCGCTCTTCTCATCAGGTGGCCAAAATATTGGAGTTTCAGCTTCAACATCAGTCCTTCCAATGAACGCCCAGGACTGATCTCCTTTAGGATGGACTGGTTGGATCTCCTTGCAGTCCAAGGGACTCTCAAGAGTCTTCTCCAACACCACAGTTCAAAAGCATCAATTCTTTGGTGATCAGCTTTCTTTATAACAAAATAACTAAAACTATTCTCTGCCCTGTTTCCACCCAAGTCAGATCTCCCACCTGGAGTAAAGGCGTTCATGTAGAAGCAGAGGTAACTGACAAGAAAGAAAAAGGTTTGCAGTGAGGAGTCTGGAAGGAAGAAAAGCACTATCTCCAGAAATTGTAGCCCCAGGAAGGGGCCCGAAGCCTCAGGAAAGACCAGAAGTGCTCAAACATGGCACGAGATGGGCACAGTCACCTTCACTCCTCAGCCTCCACCCAATGCATGTCTTTCCAGCTTTGTACCTAAGAATAAGTCAGATTAGGGCCAAAAGAACAGGCCGCAGAGCCAAGCTCTGAGCAACAGTGCACTCGGGCTGGGCGGGCTGAGGACCCCGACACACCACTCAGAGCCCGGGCTTCTTCCTCACTCTTCCTTGAAAGCCTCCAAGGATCAGGCCCTCCAAAAAAGAGAGGGGGTCAAGGACTCCAGAGGTATTTCTTCACAAGCCGCCTCATTGCCCCTGTGACCTCCTTGTTCCTCAGAGTGTAGACGAAAGGGTTGAACATGGGAGTGACAACCGTGTAGAAGAGGGCAAGGATCTGGTCCCCGGCCTGGGAGGAGCCTGCCCCCAGCCTCATGTAGGCAATAGTTCCCGTCCCAAAAAAGAGCATGACCACAAAGAGGTGGGAGGAACAGGTAGAGAAGACTCTTCGGCGTCCCTGGGATGTCGCAACCCCAAGGATGGTGACAAGAATACAGGCATAGGACACTATGATCAGAGAGAAGGGTGTCAGGATAAAGGCTATGGTGATGGCAAGATTGCCCACTTCCCCCCAGAAGGTGCTAGCGCTGGCCAGCCTCAGCACAGGCAGGATGTCACACAGGAAGTGGTGGATGATGTTGGTACCGTGGAAGGGCAAAGTGAAGATGAGGATGGAGTGAGTGCTGCCGGTGATGATGCCCATGAGGTAGCAGGCACCCACCAGCACACACAGGCTCCCGGGTTCATCAGGGTGCTATAACGCAGCGGCCGGCAGATGGCAGCATAGCGGTCATAGGCCATGGCAGTGAGCAGGCCACATTCAGCGATGCCAAACAGTGAGAAGAAATACAGCTGGGTAAAGCAGCTGGCTGGCAGGATGGTGGGGCAGGAGGACAGGAGGTCGGCCAGCATCCTGGGGACCACAGTCGTGGTGTAGAGCATCTCCAACCCAGAGAAGTGGCGCAGGAAAAAGTACATGGGCGAGTGCAGGGCAGCGTCAGCCAGGGTGAGGAGGATGATCAGTGAGTTGCCCAGCAGGGTGACCACGTAGACCAGAAGCACCCCCCAGAACAGAGGGCCCCGGAGGGAACCGTAACCTGAGAATCCCAGCAAAACAAACTCAGTCACTGCTGTGCCATTGCCCCCTCTCATGTCCCCAAGGCCAGACTGGAAGAGGGAGTGAAGGGGGCAGCCCGGCAATGACAGAGGCTCCAGCTGCAGCAGGGAAGGCATGTGGATAGGTCCACAAGACCCTCCCAGGAGTCAGGAGCGGATATATCAGCACCTGGGCAGTTGACATTGCCCTCAGGACAGAAGGACAGAAACCAGGAGAGTTGAGGGTGATAGCAGTCCCTCCTTGAGGCTGGAACTGGAAAGACAGAGAGGATTGGCTCCACTCACCAAGTTCTGGGTTCTGGAAGCAAAGAGATGGGACAGAGAGAACATCTTCCCTTTGGGAAAGCAGTGGAGGATATGGGCAGAAAACAGGATGCACAGATAGAATAAATAAAGCTGGCAGCAGGAGATGGGGAGAAAAATGGATCCAGTGGGAGGCAAGGCTGGAGTGAGAGCAAGAGCGGGAGAAAGACAAGACACAGGATCAAGGCTTCAGAGAGAAGGCAGGTAGGGCTTTTACCTGCTCCTGGGTCCGCATGGCCCCAGGCCGGCCCTCCCTGCAGCCCGGGAGGGAAGCTCAGTCCCCCAGAGCCTGATTCCCAGAGGAGAGATGGGGATGGAAACTATCAGGGAGGCTGAAGAGGGGGAGAAGGTTCTGTCTGATGATGGGGAACAAGGAAGCAGCGGCTAAGCCTCTCTAATTCCCTGCTGTCAGGCCTGGGGGCTGGAGTCCACACCCCAAGGACAAAACAGATGCCACAAGGCAAAGGAGTCTGGGTTGTATCCAGAGTCCCTCAGCCAGGCCTGAATGAAGCCAGGTTCAGAAATCTTGTGTTCCAGCTCCCCAGCCAGGGTCTACCTGCTGAACTGCCCAGCTCACTGCCCCAGGGGCTGCCTTCTGCCCACTGCCACAATGAGTCCCTGAGATGTGTATAAGACTCTTCGGCGTCCCTGGGATGTCGCAACCCCAAGGATGGTGACAAGAATACAGGCATAGGACACTATGATCAGAGAGAAGGGTGTCAGGATAAAGGCTATGGTGATGGCAAGATTGCCCACTTCCCCCCAGAAGGTGCTAGCGCTGGCCAGCCTCAGCACAGGCAGGATGTCACACAGGAAGTGGTGGATGATGTTGGTACCGTGGAAGGGCAAAGTGAAGATGAGGATGGAGTGAGTGCTGCCGGTGATGATGCCCATGAGGTAGCAGGCACCCACCAGGCACACACAGGCTCCCGGGTTCATCAGGGTGCTATAACGCAGCGGCCGGCAGATGGCAGCATAGCGGTCATAGGCCATGGCAGTGAGCAGGCCACATTCAGCGATGCCAAACAGTGAGAAGAAATACAGCTGGGTAAAGCAGCTGGCTGGCAGGATGGTGGGGCAGGAGGACAGGAGGTCGGCCAGCATCCTGGGGACCACAGTCGTGGTGTAGAGCATCTCCAACCCAGAGAAGTGGCGCAGGAAAAAGTACATGGGCGAGTGCAGGGCAGCGTCAGCCAGGGTGAGGAGGATGATCAGTGAGTTGCCCAGCAGGGTGACCACGTAGACCAGAAGCACCCCCCAGAACAGAGGGCCCCGGAGGGAACCATAACCTGAGAATCCCAGCAAAACAAACTCAGTCACTGCTGTGCCATTGCCCCCTCTCATGTCCCCAAGGCCAGACTGGAAGAGGGAGTGAAGGGGGCAGCCCGGCAATGACAGAGGCTCCAGCTGCAGCAGGGAAGGCATGTGGATAGGTCCACAAGACCCTCCCAGGAGTCAGGAGCGGATATATCAGCACCTGGGCAGCTGACATTGCCCTCAGGACAGAAGGACAGAAACCAGGAGAGTTGAGGGTGATAGCAGTCCCTCCTTGAGGCTGGAACTGGAAAGACAGAGAGGATTGGCTCCACTCACCAAGTTCTGGGTTCTGGAAGCAAAGAGATGGGACAGAGAGAACATCTTCCCTTTGGGAAAGCAGTGGAGGATATGGGCAGAAAACAGGATGCACAGATAGAATAAATAAAGCTGGCAGCAGGAGATGGGGAGAAAAATGGATCCAGTGGGAGGCAAGGCTGGAGTGAGAGCAAGAGCGGGAGAAAGACAAGACACAGGATCAAGGCTTCAGAGAGAAGGCAGGTAGGGCTTTTACCTGCTCCTGGGTCCGCATGGCCCCAGGCCGGCCCTCCCTGCAGCCCGGGAGGGAAGCTCAGTCCCCCAGAGCCTGATTCCCAGAGGAGAGATGGGGATGGAAACTATCAGGGGAGGCTGAAGAGGGGGAGAAGGTTCTGTCTGATGATGGGGAACAAGGAAGCAGCGGCTAAGCCTCTCTAATTCCCTGCTGTCAGGCCTGGGGGCTGGAGTCCACACCCCAAGGACAAAACAGATGCCACAAGGCAAAGGAGTCTGGGTTGTATCCAGAGTCCCTCAGCCAGGCCTGAATGAAGCCAGGTTCAGAAATCTTGTGTTCCAGCTCCCCAGCCAGGGTCTACCTGCTGAACTGCCCAGCTCACTGCCCCAGGGGCTGCCTTCTGCCCACTGCCACAATGAGTCCCTGCTGCTGCTGCTGCTGCTGCTGCTGCTGCTGCTGCTGCTGCTGCCAAGTCGCTTCAGTCGTGTCCGACTCTGTGCAATCTCACAGACGGCCTCCTACCAGGCTCCCCCGTCCCTGGGATTCTCCAGGCAAGAACACTGGAGTGGGTTGCCATTTCCTTCTCCAATGCATGAAAGTGAAAAGTAAAGTGAGTCATTCAGTTGTGCTTCCTGTTTCCAGTGCCTAGAAACCAGGGACAGCACTTTCTCAAAATCCTTTTGTGAGACAGTGCTAATCATTCAAAGAAAAGAAACTGCTAAAACAGTAACAGGTCTGACTTCTGCTTGAACTTCCCAGCCCACCCCAGGCATCAGCTTGAGCCCCAGCTAGTAAGGAAGACGTTAGAGAGAGGAAACAGATCTCAGCTGGAATAATGTCACCAACAGTGGGGGGGGGGGAACACAAGTGACAGAGAGGATGCCTCAAACCCTAATGGCTCAGAGAGTAAGGACCAGAGAGAAATTCCAGCCCTTGGAAAGATATGTATCACACAACCAAGAAAAAAGCTTTCTTTGCCACTGGTTCATCTTCTGTTTAGAGGTGTGTGTGTGTGTGTGTTTGTGTGTGTGTGTGTGTGTGTGTGTGTGTGTGTGTGCACGCGCGCACTCAGTTATTCGGCCGTGACTGACTTTTATACCTCCATGGACTTCCAGGCTGCCCTGTCCAGCGTATTTTCCAGGCAAGAATTCTGGACTGGGTTGTGATCTCCCCCTCTATGGTGATAGCTCACAGTGAACAACGTCAGACTGGTGATCTCCAAAGAAGATTTAGCTTCGGGACCAGGGACCAGACTTGATCACTCAAGAGCTTTTGTGCAGCAGAGTTTTATTAAAGTATAAGAAGGGACAGAGAAAGCTTCTGACAGACATCCAGAAAGGGGACAGAGAGTGCTCCTCTTTCTAGTCTTAGCAAGAGAGCTATGTAATTTTTCAGTTGGTTATCACAGTAAATCAGAAGAAGGTCGCAAGGTTGTAAAGGTCTTACCAGACCCACCCCCACAATATACATTTTACGGTAACAGGATTAGTCAGAAGGTTCTCAAGAAAGAGAAACATGTCCTCCAGCAGGATACATTGTTATATAATGCTTAGTACAGACTTTAAACTGAGTTGTGTAATCTTTAACTCTGGGCTTAAAGAAAAAAAAATATTTTATATGACTAAGACTAAGTAGAAAAATGTAGAAAAAAATTTTGTAATGTAGAAAAATGTAGGGAAAAAAAATTTGTCCTTTCCTCTTCCTCAAGAGCCCAGACCCCTTTCTCTTTCTTGGGGACCCCAGGCTTCTTATCAACCTACCAAGAATTTATTCTCTCAGTGGTAGCTCAGCCAGGTAAAGAATCCCCCTGCAATGCAGGAGACCCCACTTCGATTCCTGGGTCAGGAAGATCCCCTGGAGAAGGAAATGGCAACCCACTGTAGTATTCTTGCCTGGAGACTCCCCATGGACACAGGAGCCTGGTGGGCTGCAGTCCATAGGGTCACAAAGAATTGGTCACGACTGAGGGACTCAGCACAGCAGAGTTCTATGAAATCCTCCTAATTCAAGGCAGTCTCTTGTATTTGGGCTTTTTCTATTTTAGGTTGCAATAGGTTTATTTACTAAAAATTCAGGGTTTCCCTAGTGGCACAGGAGATAAGAATCGCCTGCCAATGCAAGGGACATAGGCTCAATAGGTCTGGGAAGATCCCACAGGCTGTGGAGCAACTAAACCTGTGCCCCACACATACTGAGCCTGAGTGTATCCCAGCTCTGGAAGTCCATGTGCCTAGAGCCTGCGCTCCTCAACAAGAGAAGCCCTCACACCAAAACGAAGAGTAGCCCCTGTTGCAGCAACTAGAGAAAGCTGAGCAAACCAACAAAGACCCAGGGCAGCCAAAATATATATATTAAAAATAATTTTTGTAAAAAATAAATAAAAGACAATTATTTGTTAAAAAAAAACGTTCAAAGCTTCCTTGGTGGTCCCAGGGCTAACAGTCTGCCTTGCAATGCTGAAAACTCGATACCTAGCAGGGGGCACTAAAGTCCCACATGCCACGCAGGGAGGCCAAAATATATTTTAAAAAAAGAATTCAAACAACTTAAGTAGATAGTCCACCCTCAAGGAAGGGAAGCATAATCCCCACTCTTTAAGTGTGGGCTGTACATATAACTTTCTGGAAAGAAGCAGTAAAAACAGTAACTTTACAGGGTAGCCTGAAAAACACCACCTCATGATCAAGGTCAACATCAGTAGTGTGAAATCAGGTGATAGTGTGCACCTTTGATCTGATGTGATGTGAAAGGCACGTCACCTCTTGACTTTCCTCCTAAAACCCTAATTCCAGTCTCCTCATCAGAAAATTTTAACACAGGAACAGACTACAAAATATCTCATCAGTACTCCTCAAAGCTATCAAGGTTATCCAAAACAAGGAACCTCTGAGAAACTAAGGAGACATAACAACAAATGTACTGTGGTATCCTGGAATAGATAAAAGGACATTAGGCAAGAACTAAAGAACTCTAAATAAAACATGGATCGTAGGTAATAATAATGTATCACAGTTAGTTTACCAGTTGTGACAAATGTATCATACTAATTTGAGATGTTACTAATACAGGAAACCAGAAGTGGGGTGTATGAGACTGCAATTTTGCTGTCAGTCTAAAACTTTGCAATTTTTCTGTCAGTTATCTTTGCAATTTTTCTGTCAACCTGAAAGTATTCTAAAAGAAAATTTTTATTTTTAAAAGTTGATTTATTGACATGGAAAAACATTCAAAGATAATAATGTATTATTAGCTGATAAAAAGCAAAGTAAAAAGCAGCAAGTTGTCCATATAAAATACATATTCAGGTAAATAAATAGAGAGATATTTAAGGTAGACATACACCAAAGTAGTAACAATGATACGCTTTGGATGAAACGCCCTTGGAGTGCATAACTTATGTAACTTTCGCTTATGATTTTTTAAGTGTGTTTTTGACCCACTGATGACACAATAATAAAAATCAGATATGAAACATTAAAAGAAAAAGATGGAATTTGTTTTAACATATTTTGACATTATGTATCTGATTTATTTTCAACCATTTATGCCTACTCATGCCTTTGGAAATGTTTCTTTTTATCAATAGCTTAATTTTTTAAACAAATGAATGTTTCTGATTGTCAGTGCACATTTTTCAAACATGGGTCATAGAAAGACTGTGAATAGAACACGTAGGCTGTTTTCAGATTTACGATGTTGAGCATGTCTGTAATTTCCAATTTTAAAAAGTTACCAATAAAAAACAGAAAGGAGGTGTTATAGAGTCCCATCAATGGACCCAAAAAGGCAGATTTTTTTTTTTTTTGAGTAGCAGTTTAAATATGGAAGCTGTTCAAATGAGATCACATCGCCCCCGTGTGGTCAATCTCCAAATAGCCACATTACACATGGTCCCCTCTCTGAGCTGTATGGGTGAGGAGATGGTGGAAGGAAGGT
>SJYC01150794.1:0-13587 GCA_006408675.1 Madoqua kirkii | reverse complement strand
TGGGTGAGGAGATGGTGGAAGAAGGTGCCTTGAAGATCTTCTACGTGTTCAAACTGCAGTCCACAGAGGATAAAACTGAGATCTAGAAAAGCTCCTTTAGTTCACCCAAGATCGTTCAGTTGAGAGCGGAGCTGAGCGCACCTGACAGGGAGGAGCCCACTTGGGCCTCAGGCAGGACGTCTTCATCTAGGCCCACGGGTAGGTGGGATGAGTTCTGCCACACCAGATTCCCACTCTTGGACTACCCCTGCCTGAGAACCTTTCTCCTCTTCTCAAGTTTACGTCCTGTCCGCCCTTCCAAACCATGCACAGACAGACACAGCTTCTCTGAGAAGTCTCTGCTGCTTCTCCCAGGAAAACTACACGCCTCAACAGCCTTCCATGCTGTGTCATCTCAGACTTAGTGTCTTAAGCAAGAAGCATTTTATAACGCATGGTTTCTGAGTCAGAAGCCCAAGTGCGACTTAGCTAGATGTCCGTGGCTCTCGCAAGACTGCAGTCAAGATGGCAAGCAGGCTCCCCTTGTCCCAAGGCTGCCCTGGGAAAGCGGCTGCTCCCAGCTCAGCCTGGGCTGTTGGCAAGTGTCAGGGGCTCACTGGCTGGGGCCCCAGTTCCTCACCATCGATGCCAGCTCGCTCCATGGGAGCTACCTCCCCTCTGAGCCACTGAGTCAGGGAGTGACGGAGAGAGTGAGAGGGTGAGCAAGATGAAAGTCAGCGGCTTTTTGTAATCTAATCTCGAAAGTGACAACCAATTACTTTTGCTGTGCACAATCAGTTAGCATTTGAGCCCTTAATTTTAGCTCTAACACGTCAGGGTTACAAAAAGACTGTGACAGTGATCTTGCTCACGCTCTCCCTCCCTCACTCACTCAGAGGAAAGGCATCTGCCCTGTGGTGAGCCCCATGTAGCAAGGACCTGATGCGTTCGTTTACTCAAGAGGAGGGGAAATGATGACACAAGGGCCTGGGCACCAGGAGGTGGGGTGGCTGGGGGCCAGGTGCAGGGCAGCCTTTCACGTGCATGCTGCTCTGCTACAGTGGCATTGCCCGAGCAATGTGGAGTCCAGCCCTGGGTTAAGTAATCACTTTACTTAAATCCCATCATCTGCCTAGGGGGTCAGGCATCATGATTAATTCTTTGCACTTGAGAAGGCTGAGGCTGAGATACACAATAGGAAGGACTTGCCAAGGTCCCATTAGTCAGTGATGGAGCCAGGATCCAAACCCAAGCCTCTGGCCCCAAGTGCAAGTGGGAACCCCCAAGTAAGTGTCTTTACTACCTTAGCTGCCTGCCCTGACCACTCTCCAAGTCAGACTCTTGGCCACTCACAAGCTGTGTGACTCTGACCTCTCAGAGACTAGGTTTTCTCATCTGTAAAACAAAGACAATATTTACCTCACAGGATTGTCGTGAGAATGAAATAACAATACACAGTGTCTGGTGTATAATACAAGTCAGCATTTGGCCACATGAATCAGGGGAGACAGAGAAAGTGAGTGAGTTCCCCACCTCCATTTCCACCCTACTCTGGAAAGACAATAAAATCAAAACAAAAAAAGCTGCCCAAAAGATACCAAGATGGAAGAAAGTATGGGACTGAAGGAAACGTGTCTTGGAAGCTTCCACTTTAAGTGGAGAGGTGCGGGAGGCCCTCTCCTCCAGCCTGGAAGGCAGGAAGCAGGCTTTCTTCATCATGCCCTGTGGCCTTTCTCAGAACAACATTTTTTTATTTAGGTGAAAATACAAATAGGTTGGTTGTAGCATCTGGAGTATGTGTGGATGGAAGGACATGAGGCGAGTCAAGGAGAGAGAAAAAGAACTGAAGAATAATATGAAAAAGAGAAATGGGATCTGTGACTATCAGTCAACCCCACAAAGATCAGAAGATGAAACTGGTCTCAAGTTGTAGCTGAAAACATTAGGTTAGACCCAGGAAGAGGCTTCCCTGCTGTGTCAGAAGGTAAAGAAGGTGCCTGCAATGCAGGAGACCCTAGTTTCATCCCTGGGGGCGGGAAGATCCCCTGGAGAAGGGAATGACAACCCACTCCAGTATTCTTGCCTGAGAAATCCCATGGACAGAGGAGCCTGATGGGCTACAGTACATGGGGTCGCAAAGAGTCAGACATGACTGAGCGACTTAACACACAGATCTAGACCCTGGAAACTAGAACTATAGTGGCCTCCACCCTAGCAATCATGGAAAAACACCTAAGTCTAGGAAATCCATGTACCCTGAAGCCCAGACCTTCCTGAATTTCTGGGGGTGAACTTTGATTTTGTGGGGAAAATGGGGAAGATCTCACAGAACTCTGAGCTCCTGAAAGAGAGCTTGGGGCAGGAGAAGGCTCCTCAACCCCTTGAGATCCTCTTCAGCTCCACAAGTCTAAGCAGTGTCTTGCATACATTCACATGCAGCTTAATGATTAATAGGTACTTTCTCCTCTGGGTTGCCGTGAAATTTTTAACTAGTTCCCCAGAGTCAGCCAAAGCTCCCTCAGGCTGGGTCCTTGGTCCCACAACCCCCAGAGCCTCAGCAACAATAATGACCTTAAATGAGAAAATGAGAACTTCTCCACAAGTACAATGGTAATCACACCCATAATAAGTACAATGGTGTCACATCCAGCAATAATGCCACAATTGTTTTTGTCCCTCAACATTAACAAAAAAAAAAGGAAGAACACAGGGAACTATACCCAGTATTTTGTAATACCCTATAAGGGAAGAAAATATATATGTGTGTGTGTGTGTGTGTGTGTGTGTGTGTGTGTGTGTGTGTATGAACCTGGGTTCAAACTCTGGTAGGGGAGATCCTCTGGAGAAAGGAATGGCTACGCACTCCAGTATTTTTGCCTGGAGAATTCTATGGACAGAGGAGCCTGGAGGGCTACAGTCCATGGGGTCAGAAAGAGTCAGACATCACTGAGCAACTAAGCACTAACCACCTATATATATAATTGCATCACTGTGCTGTACACCTGAAACTAACATGATATTGTAAATCAACTGTACTTCAATTTTTTAAATAAATAAGTAAACAGAAAATTAATAGTTTGCAGCCTAGCAATGAACAGAGCACTTCAGCAATTTCACGATCTCATTTGTCCTCACCTCAAACCTAGAGGTAGGCCTCACAGGTATTACTGCTGTGTTTTAATGACAGGAAATCTAAGGAGCCATGTGACTGCAAAGTCACTTGGCCAACAAGGGTGGAGCTGAGACTTGAAACCTAGAAGTCACACCCCAGGTTCCCATCCAGGACAACCCCGCCTCCTACCAGCTCTGTCCCCACATCTGTGAGTTGTCCTCTGAAAGTCCAGCTCCTTCCAACATCAAGAGGCCACAGTGTCTTACACAGCAACCAAGGAATAGCTGACCTCCTCTAAGAATCCCCTTATCTTCTCACATCCTGCTGCCTCACCACCCAGCTGGCACCTGGGGCAAGAACACAGGCATCCTTTGAGGTGCGGGGGGAAATTAGTCCCTGCCCACAGTCCTTACTATGCTTCTATAACTTCATCCACCACTCTGCCTAAGAACTTCCAGAGCTAAGGGGAGACTTGCTTTTATATTTATTAATTTGGTGTTTTGTTTCTTGTTTCACAGCATAAATAGCTTACCAAGACATATCAAACAAACCCCCCTCCAAAAAAAAGAGCTAAAATTAAAAGTAGGAGCAATGGAAATAAAGATAAATAAAATTTTAAAACAGAAAAAGAGAGGTAGGGATATAAAATAGAGTCAGGAATGAAACTAAAAAATGCAAACTATAAGACTCATGCCCTTGCTAAGGGTGGGTCACAAGTTTGTTTAGCAGTCAACCCAAAAAGGAAAGTCTGGTTAGTTCCAGAGTCTACAATGTCCGTGAGATAAAACAGAGACAGACTGCTTGGGGCACCACAACTATTCCTGGAGCTAAGACCAGACAGAAGGATACCCCTAGAGAGATGACTGTTGCTTTAAAAGTGAGTTTGTTGGTATGGCTTCTAACAGCTCAATACAGGGAAGACCATGGCACCAAAGGACACTGGCCATGGTGGGAGGGACTGGGGACACCACATGCCCTGCTCTGTCCTCATGGATGTGGGGCAGAATTTCTCAGTCTTGATGTGCCTGACACTTGGGGCCAGGTCGTTCTTTGTTGCGAATGACTGTCATTGCCTTACAGGAAGGCTGGCAGCAGCCTTGGCCTCTGTCCACTAGATGCCAGTAGCACCCTTCCCCCCAGCTGTGACAAACAGTGTCTCCAGAGGTAGGCAAATATCGACTGGACCCAGTTGAGAACCACTGATCCAAGGGCAGAAATCACTGCTTCTGTTTTTTTTTAACTTGTTTATTTTGCTGTGTCTTAGTTGCAACACACAGGACCTTCCATCGTGGCACTTGGACTCTAGTTGTGGTATGGGTTTAGTCATTCCACAGCATGTGGGATCTTAGTTCCCCAACCAGGGATTGAACCTGTGGACCCCTGCGTCGCAAGGCAGATTCTTAACCACTGGACCACCAGAGAAGTCCCTTCTATTTTCTTTTTAATGTGGAGGAGCAAAGAGGAACCTGTTTTTTTTTTCCCCTTCCTTTTTTTTTTTTCCCATTGGAGGTAATTGCTTACCTAGATAATCTTTGGGCTTTTTAATTTTTGAATCAAATATTTTTACATTGAGTGTAAACCAAACTAATGAGATGCTTAAGTTGATTTAATCACATTATTCTTATAATATATATGCCAAATATAGACATACATACATATGTGTATATATATTTTAAGACTTTTTATTTTCTATTGGGGTATAGCCGATTAACAATGTTACGACAGTTCAAGTGAACAACCAAGGGACTCGGCCATACGGCCATACCTATACATGTATCCATTCTCCCCCAAACTCCCCTCCCATCCAGACTGCCACATAACACTGAGCATAGTTCCCTGTGCTATATAGCAGGTCTTTGTTGGTTACCCACTTTAAATATAGCAGTGTGTACATATCCATCACGAACTCCCTAACCATCCCCTCCTTTCCCTCTCCCTTCCCCCCAGCAACCATTCTAAGTCTGTAAGTCTAAATCTGTGAGTCAATCTATTTCTGTTTTGTAAGTGCATTTGTATCATATCTTTTTACATGCCACATATAAGGGAGGTCAAGAGGAAACTGCTTTTGTTTTTATTTTTTACAGTTTTATTGAGGTCTAATTTATGGACCATAAAACACTCATATAAAATACAAAGCCCTGGGACTTCCCTGATGGGGGCACTTCCCAATGCTGGGAGCCTGCCCAGTTCAGGGGGCCCAGGTTTGATCCCTGATCAGGGAAGTAAGAGCCCGAATGCCACACAGCACAGCCAAATAAAATAAATAAATAAATAAGTTAAAATATATAGTTTTAAAAAATAAAGTACACAATCCAGTGGGTTTTAGTATACCCACAGCATTGTTTAACCACCACACACATCGCTTCAAAAAGTTACTCTGCACCCCTTAGCCATCGCTTCCCTTTCTTCCCTCCTCCCAGTATCTCTTGGACAGATTTGCCTCTTTTAGATATTTCATATAAATAGAACCATGGAGTAGGCGGTGTTTTGTGTCTGGCCTCTTTCACTTAGCACGTTTTCAAGGTTCATCCATGCGGTAGCATGAATCATTCCTGATATCTTTTTGTGGTCAAATAATATTCCATTGTATGGATATGTCATATTTTATTCACCCATGCAAAGTTTAAAAGTACTTTACACTTTGGGGCTACTATGAATAACTTTGCTACAAACTCTCACATACAAAAAACTTTTTTTAATTATAGTTGATTCACATTGTTAGGTTCAGGTGTACAGAAAAGTGATTCAGTTATACATACACATATAACTATTTTTTTCAGATTCTTTTCCCTTTTATGTTATTATAAAATACTGAGTATAGTTCCCTGGTGTACAATGTTTTGAGAGGATATGTTTCCATTTCTCTTTGGTATATACATAGAAATATTGTTGATATGGAGCTCTATGTTGTTTTGTTATTGCTGTTATTTTAAAAAGGAAGATGTATTTGTTTATATCCATTTTTTTAGATCCTACATGTAAGTGATAACATGATATTTGCCTGTTTCTGACTTACTTCACTTAGTATGATGGTCCCTAAGGTCCATCCATGTTGGGCAGCTACAATCTTAAAATATTGTCACTGATTATTTGATCAATGCCCTGATCATACGGCTTTCCTCACTGGCAACAGAGACAAGCCTAGTGAGCAAGGCTTCTCAGGGATCTTCCAGAAAGGCCAAATAGTGACAGCTCTCTGGGGATCTGCTCTTTGGGGAGTGCTTCAGGAGCCAGGCAGGACTGGAGTTGCTTGGGAGAGGAGTGAGGTACAAGTTTTTGTGGTATTAGTAAAATGGTCCGTCCATTAGACTGACATTCATGATTCCCCACTGTTTTTAGTGCCTTTCTTGAAAGGGGAAATGCAGTTTTCACAGTTTCAAAACATTCAGAACCACGAATTAACTTCGTAGAAATGTCATAACTGCGCATCCTATCTACAAGCCACATGTGGCAGGCAAGGCCACCCAGAAGGTGAGAGAGGACTATTCTTCTTCCATTTCTTAGACTGTGGGTGTATCAGAAAATGAAGAAATACCAGAACACAGTTACTAAAACATTGGTGCACTTTTTATGTTTATTTTTAACCAACCGAAACTTTGAATATCATCAATAAATGCAAAGACAGTGTGACCTTATTAGGCAATAATAGCAAAGTCCTATACTGGAGGTCTTTCATGAAGACAAGCCCCGGGCCATGTAACTTCCTTGGTTCACTGAGTGATAATAAGACCCTTCCTTTCTGTCCTACTGTGGATTTCTCTGCTCCCTATAGGAGGAAGGGAGTGAAAATTCAGATAAGTCAACCTCTAGTTCTCTCTTACCAGGAAAGCAGCAGCATCTCAGGAGATCAAAGTGGTGCCTCCTCCAAGCAAATCCAGCGAGGTCAGAAGAAGGTCATCCTCCCCCATCCATGGCCGTGTCTCAGCCCCTGCCAGCATTCTCCTGCCTCTCCAGGCTTCCCTAGGGGAAGAAAGCCTCTCCTCTCACTGTAACGGAGATTTACACCATTTCTTTTCTGTCTGGCCTGGGCACTCTGCACAGAGCTGTACCGCATAAAAAGACTTGACGCGCTGCTTAACTCATTCCTTGTATCACACAAGTGAAGGAGCCCTTAAACCCCAAGACTTAAGAAGAAAAAGGTTTCTTGTGGAGATTTCCTCTTTCTCCACCCGTGTTCAAGCTGCAGATTTTAGCCTTTTAGCCAAATGTTTAAAAAGTTTTCCTCGACCAGATTTTACCAGATCCAAAGTGGGAAGGCGTTCTCTGATTTCATGAATGGAGTATGCTGTAGCAATTTTTTTACAGGTTACCTAAAAAGTAAGCACACCTCACTATAACAAGGATTAATTTTTCTCTCAAGTCAATAAAATCGAATTCCATATTAAGAAGGCGTATATTCCCCCTAAGGTTCAGATTTGGATTCTATTCCTAGCAAAATGCCAGTCTATGCTAGGGACACAGGACTTCTTACCAAGACTTAATGAGCTCTGCTGGGTCACACAGCCTTCCTAGGTCAGGTGCCAGCTTTAAGTTCCCATCCTCAACACTCTCCTCTGAGAGAAGAAAAAGGGAGAGCTCAGTAAAAAGAACTACCTGGGAAATTCCCTGGCAGTTCAGTGGTTAGGTCTCTGTGCTGATAGTGCAGAGGACGCTAGTTCAGTCCCTCGTCAGAGAACTAGGATCCTGCAGTGCTCACAGCATGGTCGAACAATCTGGCTTTGACTGATGCTTTACGCTGATCTTCCACATCTTGATACTTACTAGGCAGAATAATAACAACCACACGGTAGTATCTTACCTTGGGGTGATGCAAGTGGCTTACAAAGCGCTCTTGCTTGCATTTCTTTATTTGAGCCTCATCTGAGAGGTAGGCATGACATATTTTCCCCATGGAACAAACGAAGAAACTAAGGCTTAGATAAATGACAGGCTACGTAGCCTGCACATGGCAGAATGGTAACTAAATGCACAATTTCAGCCTCACAGTTCAGTGCTTTTTATATAATGTCGTTGCTTATATGTCAGTGTTACTTTTTCAATATTGTTGTGTCTGTTTTGGATGTGTGCCTTCATCATTTTATACAGGTTGTAAAAAAATAAGAATATATGTTAGTGTCTTGGGACTTCCCTGGTGGTCCAGTGGTTAAGACACTGCACTTCCACCATTGGGGTCGAGGGGTCAATCCCTGGTTGGGGAACTAAGATCCTGCATGCCACAAGGTGTGGCCAGGAAAATTAAATTAAATTTAAAATAAATAAATAATGATATTATCTCAAGATGAGGACAACAGCAAAAGGGGAAAAAAAAAAAAACAGGAGAGCTCAGTACTTCTTAACAAATATAGTTGGCACGCTAAGTCATATCTGATGGCTTCCAGTATTTTTGCTGTGAAATACTAAGGCATCAAATTGCAACATGAGAGAGTGCACACAGAAGTTGCACAACAGTATGTGTAATGAGAAGAGCACACCGGGTTGCTAGAGGGCACACACTCTTCTTGCCACTCTCCCCGTGCTTCTTGAGAGTTCCTTGTGACCAGAGGACATCCAAGTGAAAGTCTGCCAACTGCAGTATAAAGCTGGGCATTCTAGCAGAGCCACGCCTTCTAAAGGTGAAAATACGGCTCAGAGTTGCCAAGAATGATGCTTGCACTAGCCATTCTAACCCCTACTCCAACTCAGAGCCTCGCCTCATTCCTGAAGCTAAGGGCCCAGCCCCAGTCCCTGCCCTAACACCAGGAATTATCTCATCTGATCCTCTGGCCTTGACTCATGCTCACCGGACCGGACCTCTGTCTATCTCATCTACCAGTTCCACCTCCTGCCTCACTGACTCGGTTTGATTCTTGCTGGACTCCATTTGGGCTTAATTAGCCATGCCCAGGCACAGGCCCCAGACAGCTCCTGTTTGACCCTGCAGTGAGGTGCTAAGTCTGTACATCTGCCCATCTAGGCATCCCTTAAATGGAGGCCTTGCCACTACTCCTTCCTGAAATCAAGCTCTGGAATGTCCAGGCCTCCCCAGAGAGCACTACCTCTTGGAGGAACCATGGGAACCAACGACACTGAACTCACAAGCTCCATCTCCCTTTTCAGTCAATAAAGTGGTTTATTAAGACAGAGCTTCTCATTGTACATACGGACACAGATATGTATGTGAATGACCTGGGGATCTTGTTCTAAATGCAGATTCAGATTCAGTAGGTCTGGGGTGGAACCCAAAATGCTTCATTTCTAGCAAATGCCCCAGTGAAACCAATAATGTTGGCTTTCAGAGCTAGGGGCACTTTGAGGACCAGGGTTAGACACACTAAGTTGTGTCTGATTCTTTTCTGTCCCATGGTCTGTAGCCCGCCAGGCTCCTCTGTCCTTGAGTATAGTTCTCTGTGTATTCTTACTACTATCTAATTAGTCTCTGTTAATACATTCCATAAGAACAAGAATTGCGTCTTTTTTCCCTCATCACATTTCCGATACCTAGCACAGTGCCTGGCAAGTAGTAAATACTGAAAACATGTATGTCAAAAAACGACCAATAGGGAATTCCCTGGTGGTCCAGTGGTTCCGATTTTGCTGCCACTGCAAGGAGCAGAGAGTGCACGGGTTCCATCCCTTGTTGGCTGGTTAGGGAAATAAGGCCATATGCCAAGGCCAAAACAATGATAACAACAACATCATCCACGACCAGTAGATTCATCACAATTTGTAACTTAAAAAAATTTGTCTATATTTTAAAGTTGGGAATTTCCTGGTGGCCCAGTGGTTAAGAAACTGCCCGCCAATGCAGGGGACATGGATTCAGTCTTTGATCCTGGAAAAATTTCACACGCTGTGGGGCCACTAAGTTCATATGCTACAACCTCTGAACACTTGTGCAGCAACAGGAGAAGCCACATGCATCGCAACTAGAGAAAAGTCTGAGGCAGCGATGAAGATCCAGTGCAACCAAACATAAATAAAATAAAAAAGCGTTATAACAAAAAACCCCCTGCCGTTTTCTCTGTTGGATAGCTCTACAGAGTTAGCATATTTTCCCCTTCACGGCTATGTCCTTGGGGCCATTTCCAGTGCCTATCTCATGTATCATATGGATGAATAAAAGGTCTATATCATTGAGAAAATGTCCCTGTCATTGAGAGCCTTCTCTGCCAACCTAAGGGGTTTGGATCTTAGTCTATAGGTAATGGGAATCAGTCTTATGATCTGATTGACTTGTTGTTGGAAAAATCTGTCTGATGACTGATTTAAGGAAAAAAGATTGGAGGCAGGGAGACCAGTTCAGAGAGGATTTGCTATGGTCCGATGAAGGGATAATATTTGGAACAACAGTGGTGGGGGCAGAGAGGAGATTTATACGAAGGTATTTAATCCCCTTTTTCATTTTAAAAGTTTTGGTAAACTAAGTATAACACAAAAGTAACTGTTTAAACCACTTTAAAGTGTATAGTTCAGTGGCATTAAATTCATTTCCATTATTGTACCACTATCACCTAACACCCACCTCCAGAACTTTTTGATCTTCCTAACTGAAACTCTGTACCTATTAAACATTAACTCTCCAAGAGCCCTTGGCAGCCACTAAGCATTTATAATTCTTAGCAGATTACTTTGAGGCTTCTGACTCGGGTCACTGGATTCAATTTATCAAAATAAGGAGATGTTGTCTTTTGAAGATGGTGAATGTGGTTTTAGCATGCTGATTTTAAATATATGAATCTAGAACTTTGAAGAACATTTTAGGCTGGAGATAAATATTTGAAACCCGTTAGCATAGAGGTTGGATCTGGTCCTGAACTCCAGACAAGCAAGCCTTCTTGTGCTTTTGGATTTGGTTGGATGCAGTGAAACTGCCCCAGGCCAACCACTGGGAGTCATTCTTCAGCCTCCTGTTCACTGCCCCCCATCCACATTCAATAAACCACAAAATCTTGCCATGTATTCCCAAATACCTTCTAAGCATATCTTGAATCTGTCTCCTCTTATTCTAAGCACCAGGGCTTTTGTTCAAGCCCCCATCATTGGTTTCTGGACCATGAAAATGTTTTTTTTTTTTTTAAATTAATTTTTAATTTAAATTTTGGTGACCTATTAAAATTCAACATACTTTGTACTCACAACACATAAATGTAACTTTTATTTTGGAATATGAAAATTCCCAGGTTAACTTTAATACTTAAACAGCTCCATGAAGTACTTTTAAGTTATGGTTAAACTCATAAAATATTATCACATTTACTGCACAGCACAGGAAGATATGTTCAATATCTTTTATTTATTTATTTTTAATTTAAAGTTATTTATTTTAATTATAGGCTAATTACAATATTTTATTGGTTTTGCCACACATCAACATGAATCTGCCATGGGGTTCCCAATCCTGAACCCCCCTCCCACCTCCCTCCCCATACCATCCCTTTGAATTGCCAGTCCAGGTTTGATGCAGGATACAGGATGCTTGGGGCTGGTGCTCTGGGATGAAAGCTGTTTCCTAATGGGTTCTCCCTCCTTCTTTTTTAGAAAAATTTAATTGAGGATAGTTGTTTTACAACGTTGTACTGGCTTCTGCTATATAACAGTGTGAATCAGGTGTAAGTATACGTACATCCCCTGCTTCTTGAGCCTCCTTCCCTTTAGGTTTTTAGTTTGGCATCTTGAAATCCATTCTCCACACTGTCGCCAAATATTCTTTATCAAAAACACATACACGACCATGTTACACCCTTATTTAAAAATCTGAATAGTTTTTTCATTGTCTGCTGGATAAGTTTCAAGTGCCTTAACGTGGTGGACAAGCCCTCTGTGATCGGCCCCTGATGGAAAGAAACCGCAGCCTCTTCTCTGAGGCTTCCTCCTAGCCCACCCCCCTCCCCCACTGCTGGGCTGTCTCTCCCTCTGCCAGGCAGGTCCCTTGCACTACACTGGGCTCGCTCCTTTCTTTGGTTGGATTCACCTCAGGCTCTTCATTGCCCAGTACAGCTTTCCTGATGAGTCCCTGACCTGACGTGGTTCTAGGCCTCTTTTTCCTCATACTATATACAGCTATTAATACTATTATTATAGTCATCACACTGCACCGAAGATACCGGTTTACAGATCTGTCTACCTGTAAAGGCCTGTTGAACACAAGGATGGTCTTACAATTTCCTGTAGCACCAACACAGCTTGCAGAATGGATGAGTGCTGAAAGGACTGATGCATGAATGGGAAACAAAACACACTTACAGGAAACTTTAACTGAAAGACAAAGCAGTGCTGCACGTGATTAGTGCAGAAACAGAATACGCAGCTACACACTCCAGGTTCTGTGAACTGTTTGGTTTTGTCATTGCTGTTGCTCTGCTTGTTGTTTGTTCATTTTTAATTTTGCAGTACCACAGTAATCAGTATTCCAGAACCCTGGACTTCCCTGGTGGCTCAGTGGTAAAATGTCTGCCTGCAATGCAGGAGACCCAGGTTCGATCCCTAGGTTGGGAAGCTCCCCTGGAGAAGGAAATGGCAACCCACTCCGGTGGGTTCTGCTATATATTCTTGCTCAGGAAATCCCAAGGACAGAGGAGCCTGGCGGGCTACAGACCATGGGACAGAAAAGAATCAGACACAACTTAGTGTGTCTAACCCTGGTCCTCAAAGTGCCCCTAGCTCTGAAAGCCAACATTATTGGTTTCACTGGGGCATTTGCTAGAAATGAAGCATTTTGGGTTCCACCCCAGACCTACTGAATCTGAATCTGCATTTAGAACAAGATCCCCAGGTCATTCACATACATATCTGTGTCCGTATGTACAATGAGAAGCTCTGTCTTAATAAACCACTTTATTGACTGAAAAGGGAGATGGAGCTTGTGAGTTCAGTGTCGTTGGTTCCCATGGTTCCTCCAAGAGGTAGTGCTCTCTGGGGAGGCCTGGACATTCCAGAGCTTGATTTCAGGAAGGAGTAGTGGCAAGGCCTCCATTTAAGGGATGCCTAGATGGGCAGATGTACAGACTTAGCACCTCACTGCAGGGTCAAACAGGAGCTGTCTGGGGCCTGTGCCTGGGCATGGCTAATTAAGCCCAAATGGAGTCCAGCAAGAATCAAACCGAGTCAGTGAGGCAGGAGGTGGAACTGGTAGATGAGATAGACAGAGGTCCGGTCCGGTGAGCATGAGTCAAGGCCAGAGGATCAGATGAGATAATTCCTGGTGTTAGGGCAGGGACTGGGGCTGGGCCCTTGCTTCAGGAATGAGGCGAGGCTCTGAGTTGGAGTAGGGGTTAGAATGGCTAGTGCAAGCATCATTCTTGGCAACTCTGAGCTGTATTTTCACCTTTAGAAGGCGTGGCTCTGCTAGAATGCCCAGCTTTATACTGCAGTTGGCAGACTTTCACTTGGATGTCCTCTGGTCACAAGGAACTCTCAAGAAGCACGGGGAGAGTGGCAAGAAGAGTGTGTGCCCTCTAGCAACCCGGTGTGCTCTTCTCATTACACATACTGTTGTGCAACTTCTGTGTGCACTCTCT
>SJYC01150793.1:0-68746 GCA_006408675.1 Madoqua kirkii | reverse complement strand
GATGTACTCTGCATATAAGTTAAACAAGCAGGGTGACAACATACAGCCTTGACCTACTCCTTTTCCTATTTGGAACCAGTCTGTTGTTCCATGTCCAGTCTCTGATAGGGGAATTCAAATTCCACATGCCACCTGGCAACTAAGCCTGACCACCACAACTAGAGCACCCATGCACCAAGTGATGCCGAGCAGAGCCCTGCGGGACTCCTGGCATGGAGACTTTCTGTCCCTCATTTCTTATAAGCAACACTTCAGCCTCCATGACCTTTTCTCAGTTCCCAACAGCAGAACAGTTACTAATCATAGGAGGAACAGCAATGAAACCACCTGAGGCAAGATTAAAGGACCAAAGAAGCTCATCAAGATTAGGAGATTGGACCACCTAAGACCCTAGTGCATACGTGCTCAGTCATGTCCAACTCTCTGTGACCCCATGGACTGTAACCTGTCAGGCCTTCCTGTCCATGGAATTTTTCAGGCCAGGATACTGGAGTGAGTTGCCATTTCCTACTCCAGAGGATCTTCCTGACCCAGGGATTGAACTGACTGTCTTGTTATCTCCTGTATTAGTAACCTAAGACCCTGCACACACACTAATCTTGTCAGCAACCCCATCTTTTTGACACTTTACAGAAGGAAGAATACAAGACTTACTACCTTGGTGCTTATCACATACTTCTGCCTGACTATATAACCTTTCCCTACTCACTAGGGACAGTGGGCAGAGTTTTTGAGGTGCTATCCTACCATCTTCCTCCTTTACCTGGCAAACTAATAAAGCCACTCCTTTCTTCTCCTCCATAATTCTGTCTTTGTATTTCTGTTTGGCTTTGGTACACAGAGAGCCAAGATTTAGTCAACATAAATGCAGCCCCCCAAAAATGAAGAATAAGACTGCTGTCCTCAACATTCAGAAAACAAAGATCATGGCATCCGGTCCCATCACTTCATGGGAAATAGAGGGGGAAACAGTGTCAGGCTTTATTTTGGGGGGCTCCAAAATCACTGCAGATGGTGACTGCAGCCTTGAAATTAAAAGATGCTTACTCCTTGGAAGAAAAGTTATGACCAACCTAGATAGTATATTCAAAAGCAGAGATATTATTTTGCCGACTAAAGTCCGTCTAGTCAAGGCTATGGTTTTTTCAGTAGTCATGTATGGATGTGAGAGGTGGACTGTGAGGAAGGCTGAGTGCCGAAGAATTGATGCTTTTGAACTGTGGTGTTGGAGAAGACTCTTGAGAGTCCCTTGGACTGCAAGGAGATCCAACCAGTCC
Organism: Madoqua kirkii; assembly: GCA_006408675.1. Taxonomy (NCBI): domain Eukaryota; kingdom Metazoa; phylum Chordata; class Mammalia; order Artiodactyla; family Bovidae; genus Madoqua; species Madoqua kirkii. The sequence continues at coordinate 67,469 of SJYC01150793.1, read as the reverse complement.
ATTCTGAAGGAGATCAGCCCTGGGATTTCTTTGGAAGGAATGATGCTAAAGCTGCAACTCCAATCCTTTGGCCACCTCATGAGAAGAGTTGACTCACTGGAAAAGACTCTGATGCTGGGAAGGATTGGAGGAAGGAGGAGAAGGGGACGACAGAGGATGAGATGGCTGGGTGGCATCATGGACTCGATGGACGTGAATCTGAGTGAACTCCGGGAGTTCGCGATGGACAGGGAAGCCTGGTGTGCTGCGATTCATGGGGTCACAAAGAGTCGGACACGACTGAGCGACTGGACTGAACTGAACTGAACTGGGACAGCCTACAGAAGATAATATTTTAAGGAGGATGTAGTAGGCAACTGAAGCTGTTAAGGGGTCAAATAATATATAAGAACAGGGAATAGCCACTGAATCTTGCTATGTGAAGGTCATCGACAGCCATCATAAGAACAGTTTTTATTGGAGCAGTGGGTGAGAGGGCGTGGAAGCATGGATTAAAGGTGAGGAAATTTAGATAACATTAGCAGTGACTCGAGAATTATGACTGTGAAGTCGATCTATAAAACAAGGTGGTAGCTAAAAAGAGGTGTGGAGTCAAGAGAGTTGAGTTTTTATTAAACTGGCATATATTAGAACATGTTAGTATGTTGAAAGATCCGTGAAGAGATAGAGATAAATGATTTAGGAGAAAGAGGAGATAAAACTAACAGTAGAATTCAGTGATATGGGCTTCCCTGGTGGCTCAGAAGGCAAGGCATCTGCCTGCAATGCAAGAGACCTGGGTTCGATCCCTGGGTAGGGAAGATTCCCTGGAGAAGGAAATGACAACCTACTCCAGTACTCTTGTCTGGAAAATTCCATGGACAGAAGAGCCTAGTATGGTACAGTGAATGGGATCACAGAGTCCTGAAGTAATAGAGATAAATGATTTACAAGAAAGAGGAGATAAAACTAAGATCAGAATTCATAATAGCATTGTTCATAACACAGAAAAAGTCTAAACAACCCCAATGAACATCACCTATGAATACATAAACAAATTATAGTACATCATACAATGGAATGTTGTCTGGACATAAACAGGGTGAAGCATTGATACATGCTTCAACATAAGTTAACACTGAAAACATTAAACAATGTGAAAGAAGCCCATCACAAAAGGCTACAAATAGAATGATTCCATTTACATGAAATGTCCAGAATAGGTAAATCCCTAGAAACAGAAGGCAGTTTGGTGGTAATGGGAAAGTTGGCAAAAACAGACTGAGTGCTGCTGAGCCTAGAGTTTCTTTTGGGGGTGATGAAAATGTTGATTGCTGTGATGCCCACCCAGTTCTAAACATACTAAAACCACTGAACTGCATGATTTAAACAGGCACATTTTATGGTATGTGAATTATGAATTATCTTGATAAAGTTGTTATGTAAGTAATAAAAAAGGTTGGGATATAAAAGAGAGCTAAACAGAGAGATTAACCCTAGGCAGAACAACACAGCCTCTGTTGTAATAAAGGAAGGAAGGATGAGAGAAGATGCAGAAAATCTGTAGGTCTTGTGATAGAAAATCAGTTTACATCTGATCATTTCTCCCATAAAGTATGAGGTAAATTTATCAACTGGGAGTACAGCTAGAAGAAAAGTTACAATAGGATTGAGGACAGAGGAGTAGGTATGAAATACTCATCTCAAGACTTACTTAACACTATTAAGCACTTTTATCTCAACCTCAAAGTCCACATCATTGTGAATGGATGCATTAGTCAAGGTCCACTCTAGCAATTTCAAACAGAAGCAACGTAATGTGCAGAACTGGTTTGAATGGAGATGTTAGGAAGGTTGAAGAAGGAAAAGGAAGAAAGGATTATACCCAGAGATCATAAGCGGCAAGCACCCCAGAGCTGGATCCCACCAGTTCCTGCTGCTGTTCCATTATCAACACTGTCACAGCATGTTCTCCACCTGCCGAACCCGGCAGAGCTAGAGTTGCTGAAGAAAGTGCAGCCTTTGGCTCAGGCTTATGCAGCCTTGAATCACCCGTCACCACTTCGGCTCCTGAGCTGCCACTGCCAACCACAGCCACACTGTCCAGCTGGAAACAGGAGGTGCCCTCTTCTTCCCACAGTCTGATCTCCTCGAATGCTTACTATTGGCAGAACTCACAAGCAAGGGAGCCAGGTAAATGTAGCCTGCAGATTTTTAATCTCAGAAATATAGAGCAAAGTACAAAAGGGTGGGTGAAAGCCTGAGAGAAAAATACGTATAACCTGTGGGAAAGTATTAGAACTATTCCTATTAATTTCAAGAACGAGAAAAATGTATGACAGAAACCAAAACAATATTGTAAAGCAATTATCCTCCAATTAAATCTCTTTTAAAAAACTACAAGTAGAATGGGAAAAAAAGAACAAGGTCAGGAATTTAGTATCCATACTACTATTCCCTGGTGGCTCAGAGGTTAAAGCATCTGCCTGCAACGCAAGAGACTTGGGTTTGATCCCTAGGTCAGGAAGATTCCCTGAAGAAGGAAATGGCAACCCACTCCAGTATTCTTGCCTGGAGAATCCCATGGACGGAGGAGCTTGGTGGGCTACAGTCCACAGGGTTGCAAAGAGTCGGACACGACTGACTGACTTCACTCACTCACTCACTCACTACTATTTAACATTGTTCTGAAGGCATAGTTAAAGCAAGTAAATAAAAGAAAAAATAAAAGATATAAAAATTGGAAAGGAAAAAGTGAAATCATCATCATTTACACAGATCATTTTAGACCCAGAAAGTCCAAATAATTAAATAGAAACAATTATTATAAATAACGAAAGGGATTTCCCTGACAGTCCAGGGAAATTGGAAGCCTTCACCTTCCAATGCACGGATTCTGGGTTTAATCCCTGGTCAGAGAGCTAAGATCCCACATACCTCGTGTCCAAAAACCCAAAGTATAAAAACAGAAGCAATATTGTAACAAATTCAATAAGGACTTTTAAAAAATAAGCAAATAAAATAAACAATGAGAGTATTTAATAAGATGACTAGGTACAAAATAAATAAACAGAAATCAAAAATTATATATATATGTGCAAATGGAAACCAGTTAGAAGATACAAATGAAAAACAGATGTCTTATATTGACCAAAAACTAAAATAATTAGAAATAAACTTAAGAAACATTTGATATATCTGAAATACTGCTGAGAAAACCAAAGACGATGTGAATAGAGCACTCATGACACACTCTTGAACAAGATACATCGGTTCCTCTAAAATATCGTCAACACTATCCTAGTAAAATGGCCACTGCAAACATCATACTCGAAGCAGAAGACTGAAATCTCCTTGAAAGTAAGGAACAACGAAAGGATAACTGCTTTCACCGCTTCTATTCTACACAGCACTGTAAGTTCTAGCCAGAGCAATTAGGCAAGAAAAATAAATTTTAAAACAATGAAATTGAAAAGAAAGAAGTAAAATTATCTTTGATTGCATATGATATAATCTCTTATGTAGAAAGCCCTAAAGATTCCTGGGATTTCTTTGGAAGGAATGATGCTAAAGCTGCAACTCCAATCCTTTGGCCACCTCATGAGAAGAGTTGACTCACTGGAAAAGACTCTGATGCTGGGAAGGATTGGAGGAAGGAGGAGAAGGGGACGACAGAGGATGAGATGGCTGGGTGGCATCATGGACTCGATGGACGTGAATCTGAGTGAACTCCGGGAGTTCGCGATGGACAGGGAAGCCTGGTGTGCTGCGATTCATGGGGTCACAAAGAGTCGGACACGACTGAGCGACTGGACTGAACTGAACTGAACTGGGACAGCCTACAGAAGATAATATTTTAAGGAGGATGTAGTAGGCAACTGAAGCTGTTAAGGGGTCAAATAATATATAAGAACAGGGAATAGCCACTGAATCTTGCTATGTGAAGGTCATCGACAGCCATCATAAGAACAGTTTTTATTGGAGCAGTGGGTGAGAGGGCGTGGAAGCATGGATTAAAGGTGAGGAAATTTAGAAACATTAGCAGTGACTCGAGAATTATGACTGTGAAGTCGATCTATAAAACAAGGTGGTAGCTAAAAAGAGGTGTGGAGTCAAGAGAGTTGAGTTTTTATTAAACTGGCATATATTAGAACATGTTAGTATGTTGAAAGATCCGTGAAGAGATAGAGATAAATGATTTAGGAGAAAGAGGAGATAAAACTAACAGTAGAATTCAGTGATATGGGCTTCCCTGGTGGCTCAGAAGGCAAGGCATCTGCCTGCAATGCAAGAGACCTGGGTTCGATCCCTGGGTAGGGAAGATTCCCTGGAGAAGGAAATGACAACCTACTCCAGTACTCTTGTCTGGAAAATTCCATGGACAGAAGAGCCTAGTATGGTACAGTGAATGGGATCACAGAGTCCTGAAGTAATAGAGATAAATGATTTACAAGAAAGAGGAGATAAAACTAAGATCAGAATTCATAATAGCATTGTTCATAACACAGAAAAAGTCTAAACAACCCCAATGAACATCACCTATGAATACATAAACAAATTATAGTACATCATACAATGGAATGTTGTCTGGACATAAACAGGGTGAAGCATTGATACATGCTTCAACATAAGTTAACACTGAAAACATTAAACAATGTGAAAGAAGCCCATCACAAAAGGCTACAAATAGAATGATTCCATTTACATGAAATGTCCAGAATAGGTAAATCCCTAGAAACAGAAGGCAGTTTGGTGGTAATGGGAAAGTTGGCAAAAACAGACTGAGTGCTGCTGAGCCTAGAGTTTCTTTTGGGGGTGATGAAAATGTTGATTGCTGTGATGCCCACCCAGTTCTAAACATACTAAAACCACTGAACTGCATGATTTAAACAGGCACATTTTATGGTATGTGAATTATGAATTATCTTGATAAAGTTGTTATGTAAGTAATAAAAAAGGTTGGGATATAAAAGAGAGCTAAACAGAGAGATTAACCCTAGGCAGAACAACACAGCCTCTGTTGTAATAAAGGAAGGAAGGATGAGAGAAGATGCAGAAATCTGTAGGTCTTGTGATAGAAAATCAGTTTACATCTGATCATTTCTCCCATAAAGTATGAGGTAAATTTATCAACTGGGAGTACAGCTAGAAGAAAAGTTACAATAGGATTGAGGACAGAGGAGTAGGTATGAAATACTCATCTCAAGACTTACTTAACACTATTAAGCACTTTTATCTCAACCTCAAAGTCCACATCATTGTGAATGGATGCATTAGTCAAGGTCCACTCTAGCAATTTCAAACAGAAGCAACGTAATGTGCAGAACTGGTTTGAATGGAGATGTTAGGAAGGTTGAAGAAGGAAAAGGAAGAAAGGATTATACCCAGAGATCATAAGCGGCAAGCACCCCAGAGCTGGATCCCACCAGTTCCTGCTGCTGTTCCATTATCAACACTGTCACAGCATGTTCTCCACCTGCCGAACCCGGCAGAGCTAGAGTTGCTGAAGAAAGTGCAGCCTTTGGCTCAGGCTTATGCAGCCTTGAATCACCCGTCACCACTTCGGCTCCTGAGCTGCCACTGCCAACCACAGCCACACTGTCCAGCTGGAAACAGGAGGTGCCCTCTTCTTCCCACAGTCTGATCTCCTCGAATGCTTACTATTGGCAGAACTCACAAGCAAGGGAGCCAGGTAAATGTAGCCTGCAGATTTTTAATCTCAGAAATATAGAGCAAAGTACAAAAGGGTGGGTGAAAGCCTGAGAGAAAAATACGTATAACCTGTGGGAAAGTATTAGAACTATTCCTATTAATTTCAAGAACGAGAAAAATGTATGACAGAAACCAAAACAATATTGTAAAGCAATTATCCTCCAATTAAATCTCTTTTAAAAAACTACAAGTAGAATGGGAAAAAAAGAACAAGGTCAGGAATTTAGTATCCATACTACTATTCCCTGGTGGCTCAGAGGTTAAAGCATCTGCCTGCAACGCAAGAGACTTGGGTTTGATCCCTAGGTCAGGAAGATTCCCTGAAGAAGGAAATGGCAACCCACTCCAGTATTCTTGCCTGGAGAATCCCATGGACGGAGGAGCTTGGTGGGCTACAGTCCACAGGGTTGCAAAGAGTCGGACACGACTGACTGACTTCACTCACTCACTCACTCACTACTATTTAACATTGTTCTGAAGGCATAGTTAAAGCAAGTAAATAAAAGAAAAAATAAAAGATATAAAAATTGGAAAGGAAAAAGTGAAATCATCATCATTTACACAGATCATTTTAGACCCAGAAAGTCCAAATAATTAAATAGAAACAATTATTATAAATAACGAAAGGGATTTCCCTGACAGTCCAGGGAAATTGGAAGCCTTCACCTTCCAATGCACGGATTCTGGGTTTAATCCCTGGTCAGAGAGCTAAGATCCCACATACCTCGTGTCCAAAAACCCAAAGTATAAAAACAGAAGCAATATTGTAACAAATTCAATAAGGACTTTTAAAAAATAAGCAAATAAAATAAACAATGAGAGTATTTAATAAGATGACTAGGTACAAAATAAATAAACAGAAATCAAAAATTATATATATATGTGCAAATGGAAACCAGTTAGAAGATACAAATGAAAAACAGATGTCTTATATTGACCAAAAACTAAAATAATTAGAAATAAACTTAAGAAACATTTGATATATCTGAAATACTGCTGAGAAAACCAAAGACGATGTGAATAGAGCACTCATGACACACTCTTGAACAAGATACATCGGTTCCTCTAAAATATCGTCAACACTATCCTAGTAAAATGGCCACTGCAAACATCATACTCGAAGCAGAAGACTGAAATCTCCTTGAAAGTAAGGAACAACGAAAGGATAACTGCTTTCACCGCTTCTATTCTACACAGCACTGTAAGTTCTAGCCAGAGCAATTAGGCAAGAAAAATAAATTTTAAAACAATGAAATTGAAAAGAAAGAAGTAAAATTATCTTTGATTGCATATGATATAATCTCTTATGTAGAAAGCCCTAAAGATTACACACACACACACACACACACCCAAAAGCTTTTAAAACTAATAAATAAATTCAGCAAAGTGGAAGGTTACAAAGTCAATACACAGAAGTCAGTTGCACCTCTATACATGAACATAAACAATATGGGACAAATCCATTTACAATAGAAAAGAACAAAATATTTCAGAATTAATCAAGGAGGTGAAAGATGTACAATGAAACTATAAACCATTGCCAAATGAGAGACTTCCCTGCGGTCCGGGGGCTGAGACTCTGAACTTCCACTGCAGGGGGCACAAGTTCGATCTTTGGCCAGAGAACTAAGATCCCACATGCTGTATGCAGCCATGAAAGAGAGAGAGAGATTTCAGCCTTAAAAAGGAAAAAACTCTTCTATATGCTACAACATGGATAATCTTGAGAACGTTATGCTCCGCGAAATAAGCCAGTCACAGGCATATAAACACTGTATGACTTCACTTACGTGAGGTTCTTAGAACAGTACATACAGTCACAAAGACAGAAAGTACAGTGGTGCTTGCCAGGGGCTAGGGCAAGGAGAGATGGAAAGTTACTGTTTAATGGATGCAGAGTTTCAGTTTTACAATAAAAAGAGTTATGGGGATGAATGGGTGATGCCTACACAACAATGTTAATAGATTTAACACCATTGAATTGTACACTTAAAATGGTGAAGATGGTAGGTTTTATGTTATATGTATTTTACCACAACCAAAAAAAATTAAATGACATTGCCGAAACAAAAGAATATTTGTTGTTGCTGTTGTTCATTTACCAACTCTTCATCCAACTGTCTACGACCCCATGGATTACAGCACACCAGGCTTCCCTGTCACTCACCATCTCCCAGAGTCTGCCCCAGTTCATGTCCAAGAATAATTACACATTCTAAATAAGTGAATACATAGCCATTCCACATGCAGGTATTTACACCTGGGAAATACAAGCATATATCCCCACAAAGACATACATAAAAATGTTCATAGCAGTTCTGTTCATAATAGACAAAAACTGGACACAACCCAAATGTTCATCAGCAACTGAATGGATAAATAATTTGTGTAAATCCATAAAATGGAATACCACTTAACTATTTTCCTTAAAATAGAATACCACAAATCAGTTTTGCTGATTATCAAAAGTTGTTGATTTTCTTTTCTCTACCTGAAAACTTCCTTTGGCCACTGTGCATGGGGACTATACAAGAGAGAAATGACAATCATCTAAAATCTCACACACAGCCTTTTCCAGGGCCAGTGATGGCCTCTGGGGGAGGGTGAGTTTAAACAAGGTCCCTGGTTGGGGCAGGTGCTCTGTCAAAGTCCATTGCCTCTGCCCTGCAAACCTACTGGTCAAACCTACTGCCTGGTCCAGTGGGGGCGCTCAGGGGAAAGGTGTGGGGACAACTCTTGAGTCAAGCAGGGCTGAACTATTTCAGGAAAGTGTCCTTTACACAGGACTGCAGTTGGTGGAGCTGGGGCAGCCCCTGGGCCAGTGCCCAGCAAGAAGTTTTGTGACCCCAACGCACCCCACTCCCAAAGTTAAAACACTTTCGTTTCTGTGCTTCTATCTGGGGCAGAGGCCTGTTACAGTGTACAAAGCCCTGGGGGTGTTCCAGGGGCACTCAACCAGAATCCCCAGCTTACATAAACAGCAGAACCTGAGGCCAGGACGTGCCTTTGAGTCAGCTCTGCCTTGGCATTTGGCCCCCCGAAGCTGTAATCTGAGATGGAGCTCCCTCCTCCCTCCCCACAGCCCTCTGAGATGACCACACACACCAACCTCTTCAACCTGGCAGAGTGTCCCAGAACTCAGGACACACCAGCACCACCTGTTTCTTCGCCCACACTTTATTATGCCCCTATGTAATAAAATTTGTTAAAGAGCCTGTAGGACTTTGGGATTGCTGCTCTTTGGAGGAATTCAAACATCCACTGAACCCCAGCAGAGAGGAAACTGCCAATTAGGAAACGGAGCAAAGTCCTCTTGCAAGGCGAAAGGAGACTCACACGCAGGGCAGCGGCAGCTGAGCAGAGACCGGCCAGTCTTCCCAGGGAAGCTCCACTCGGCCCAGGCTGCCATGGACGCCCTGGTCCGACTCCTGCAGTTGCTGGTGTTTCTCCTGACCTTCCCCTTGCACCTCATGGCTCTACTGGGTTTCTGGGAGCCCCTGTGCAAGACCTATTTCCCCTACCTGATGGCCATGCTGACGGTCAAGAGCAACCGAGTGATGGAGAGCAAGAAACGGGAACTGTTTAGCCAGATAAAGGGGCTGGCAGGTACCTCGGGAAAAGTGGCCCTGCTGGAGCTGGGCTGCGGCACCGGTGCCAACTTCCAATTCTACCCAGCTGGCTGCAAGATCACCTGCCTGGACCCCAATCCTCACTTCGAGAAGTTCCTGACAAAGAGCATGGCCGAGAACAGGCATCTTGAGTATGAACGGTTTGTGGTGGCTTTCGGAGAGGACATGAGACAGCTGGCCGATGGATCCATGGACGTGGTGGTCAGCACCTTGGTGCTGTGCTCGTGGAGAGTCCAAAGAGAGTCCTGCAGGAAGTTCGGAGAGTTCTGAGGCCGGTGAGCAGAAAGGGAAGGATCTGGGCATGGAGCAGCAATGTAGCATAGGCCACCCCAGTGTCCAGGGCACCCAGGATGGGGTATCTCATGCACTAGAGCATGAGTCATCCATTCCCAACTGCTTTTGATCAGGAGATAGACCAGGGCCTGGATGGGGCAGGATAGGGTGCTGTGGAAGCACAGAGCAGAGCCACTGAACAAAGTGGGGGCAGATCAGTGAAGGACATGTAGGGACATAGTGTTTAAATTGAGACCCGAGGGATTAAGCAGGGGTTGGAGAGAGTATGGGAAACAAAAGCGCATTCTAGGTAAAGATGTTAGGAGACATGGAATCCATAACAGGACGTCCATGGCAGCTCAGATGGTAAAGAAAGAATCTACCTGCCTACCAGAAGATCCGAATTCAATCTCTGGGTCAGGAAGATCCCCCAGAGAAGGGAATGGCTACCCACCCAGGTATTCTTGCCTGGAGAATTCCATAGACAGAGGAGCCTAGTGGGCTTCAGTCCATGAGGTCACAAAAAGTCGGACACGACTGAGCAACTAACACACAGAATCCAAAAAACTGGGAACTGGACATGGAGAGAAAGGAGTTTAGGATGGTTTCCAAGTTTCTGGCATAAACGACTAGTGGAGGGAGTGAAGGGGGGTAGAGGGAAGTGCCATCTGCAAGAAAGGAGAAACCTGTTCTGGACTTACGAGGTCTGAGGTGCTATGGAGACAGCCAGGCAAGAGACACAGAGGCGGCTGGAAGTCTAGATCTGTAGGTCAGCAAGAGATGTAGCCTGGAGATTTAGATTTGGAAGTCACCAGCTTATAGCTGATAAATTCCAAGCATAGGGGTGAGATCACCGAGGGAGGGTACAGTGAGGAGGGAAGAGCTGGAGGAGCTCTTGCTTAATAAGGAGCCCAAGTGCAAAGTGTCCCTGGGATGCTGGCTGAGATGTCTGGAACACAGGCATCTGGGTCTCGGGAGGGCTCTGAGAGGGATCTAGGGGAACGTCTTTGTGTCCAATGAGGTCTGTGCCCCTGGTTCTCCACCTCCCCATCTGTCGGCCCACAGCTAAGCTGTGCTGGTCATCGTTTAAAGATCTCTCACCAGGCAACCCCCTGGGTCACCAGAGGCTTTTCACATTGGCTTTGAGTGGACAGGCAGGAGTCAGGGGATGCAGAGAAAATCAAGAGCAGGATGCTCTCTGCTCCCTAAGCTCACAGACTGGCACCTCCCACTCCACCAGGAGGCTCTGATCAGGCTTGGTCAGCGGGATGGCATGAGGTCAGAGGAAGGTGGCAGAGTGGAGCAGGTAGGTGACATGCTCTCTTCTCTCACAGGGAGGAGTGTTCTTCTTCTGGGAGCACGTGGCGGAGCCGCTGGGAAGCTGGGCCTTCCTGTGGCAGCAAGTTTTAGAGCCCACCTGGAGACACATTGGGGACGGCTGCTGCCTCACCAGAGAGACCTGGAGGGATCTGGAGAACGCCCAGTTCTCTGAACTCCAAGTGGAACAACACCCCCCTCCCATCAAGTGGTTACCTGTAGGGCCCCACATCATGGGAAAGGCAGTGAAATAACCCTTCCCCAAACCCTGCTTCCGGTTGGTCAGTTGGACGATCCCACCTACCCAAGTCTCCCTTCTCCTGAGAGGGATCCAGGCAGACGGAAACTATCCCCCGCCACCCCCATCTCTCCTCCCCCAACGTCTGCTGGGGGAACATCTAACTTCAGCCCTTCTTCAATGAAAAAGCTCTATTCCCATCCTTACCACAGGGAGAAGAGAGTTATACTCTATCATCTCCTCAACTGCAAAGTCATGCACTGGGTCTCCCAATGTTTTCCCACCCACCCTTAGGACACTTTCCCATCCCTTCCCCGTGTTCCCCCTCCCCTGCTTCTAAGACTACACCCAAGTGCCCCCTGGATGTGATCACAAAAGTCACCAAAGTCCCTGCCAGGCCCCGCGCCCCTTCCCACCACCACCTGAGCTGTGGGGATGCAGAGAGAGAACAGGCCTCTCTGGAGACCCTGGGCATGAAGAAGCAGGACTCAGCATAAAAGACAGAGGTTTTGTCCTCAAATATTTTTTAATAAATAGACAAAATCCACTACATTGATGCCGCAAACTAAGGTCAGAGGAGAGGAGAAGCTAGGGAGGGAAGAGCCCCTGAGTCAGTGACGTAACCTCCTCCCCACCCTCTGGGCTTAAGGCACTTTCGGGAGACAGGTGCTTGGGGTCCCGTTATACAGACTGAGTGGGAAGGGAGGGACTAGGGTCTCTTCTTCGCACTTCTGAATCAGGACACCACTGCCCTTCTCACCCTCCCCCACGACCCATCCGATTTACCCCCTCTCATCTCACAGCATCACAAGGGGAAGTTTGGTGGTGGGGTGGTCCTCATGGGGGCAGAGATCTGTGCCCCAGAGGAAAGAGATCCTGCCAAATCTGGATGGGACATCAGCAACCCAGTCTACCCTTGTCATCCCCAGGAGCCATCTCTGGGGAAGGGGTGCAAGGGGCCTATGGGCCAGGCCAGGGGTGGAGAAGGCTAGGCTGTGCCTGGCACTGGATGCCCATCAGAGCCCAGCTCTGGGTGCCCATCCCCAGCCAGGATGGGGTGGGCGTCCGGGCCCTCCCGCCGGGGGCTGCCCCAGTTGTTCCTCAGAATGGTGCCCGTCTTCTCCTCCTTGAACTGCTGCCGGTCTTCCCGGGGATCTTCACCGCATGGTACTGGGGTATGGTGGCTTCGGGGTACCGCGCTCGCTTGAAGAATCCCATCTGGAAGAACAGCAGGCCAGACATGAGGAGCCTGTGGGGCTGGGGTCCCTGGAGCACAGGTTCGGCACAGCCTGGTTGCTGTCCCACTATCCCTGAGACAGAAAGAACCAACGGTGGCCTGTGCCAGAAGCAGCCCACACAGGTGCCACCATCGTGGCTGGGCTCCCCCGGTCCTCATGCACGGCAAGAGAAAGACCAGGAGGGGCCTGAGCTGCAGGACCGAGGATATCTCCCTTGGCGCCTGAAAGACGGGTTGAAGGTAGAACTTCAGGACCGCTGTCCCAAAGATTTCAACACCCCTAAGCTTTTTAAGAGATGCAACAGCATCCCTGAGAACACAAACATGACCTAAGGGAAAATATGGCTTCCTAGACTCCTGCAAATTCCAGGATGATTCTTCTCAAGCCTCATACACACAATGCCTGCCCACTGGGTAGCATCTCCCTTAGGGTGGGCCCTGTCCTCTGTGGCCCCCCCTAAGTCATGAGCATGCTGGCCCTTACATACCAAGATGGAACTGTGCCCCTTGCACACTCACACGCAAGACTTCCCAGGACTCCGACATGCTGGACTGCATGGCATCTCCTTGCACTTGTGTCTCTGCACTCTCATGCCCAAAAACAGGCATGCAGGGCACCTGCCAGCACTCGCCACATGCTCACACTCCAGGAGCCCACCCAACCCTTGCACATGCCTCAGGCTGGGTTATGCTCACCCTTATAACCTCACCCTACTAGTTACCTCCCACCCCAGTTCCTGGAACTCACACCACCCTCATGCAATCTCCTTTCTTCACTTTGCATATTCCTGAATGCTGGGAGCTCGACTTACACACACATACATACTCCCCGACACATACAAATCTGGACACACACATGCTCACACCCAACAATTACCCCACAGTCCCCGGACCCCCAGCTTCCACAGCTGAGGGCTGCACAGCCAGCCGGGCCGGTGATAGTTGGTGGGAAAAGATGAGCTCTGGCTGCTCCGACGGAAGAAGCCACACTGGGATGTAAGGGAGGAGGGGAAGTGGAGGATGGGAAGGCTGAGGAAGGATGGGGGCCCCTATCTCTGCTTTGTCCCCCTTCCATGGGAATGAGAAGGAGAGATCTTGGATCCAGTTTCTCAAAGGCCTCAATCTCCCTGAAGAATGGCAAGGTTCCCAGCAGTCTGGATACCCAGAGGCCTGATGCTACATATTTGCCAGAGGCTGTGCCTGGTCTGTGATTGGTCCTGGGGAGGGGGGCAGCTCTCCGGAGGGCCCCCAGGGCATGTGTGCTTCCACGCGGCTCAGATGTGGCATGTGGTTCGGGGGATGGCCGCTGATGATGGACATGATTCTCGGTTCTGATATATACATTTGTGTGCTCTTATGTGGAGCCCCGGATGCACGTATGATTCTGGCTACGCTCTGTGAGCAAGAATGGTTCCATGTAGAGCCTGTTATGTGGCGGCTCAGAGTTCAGTCCTGGAGACAGTTCCCTGGAGGCAGTTCTCCACACTGGTGGGCTTCCTTGGGCCCGGCTTTCTTCCCAGCCTTAGCCACCATGCTCTAGTTAAATCAGACCACACTTCCCTGCCTCCATGACTTTCCCCTCCCATGGTCCTTCTGAAAGGCCCAGACCCACATTCCATTTCCCACATCCAGATCCTACTACCCCACCTTCTAAGGCCCTTCCAGGGCCACCTGCTCTCAAGCTTTCCCTCCCCTGAATTCCCACTGTGCTTTCTTGACTCAGTCCGCTGCCTCATCCTGGACAACAAGGCTCCCCTCCCTGGCTCGACTACAAAAGCACTGAGAACAAGATCTACATCTGACTTATCCCTGAAACATCCAGGGCCTGATAGAGATGTTGGCACATGTGGGTAAGTGCTTACACAGATGTGCTGAATAAATGGGACAGTGTGTGCAAGAACCACACCACAGCCTGACAGGGGAGCCCCACCACCAGCAGCAGCACCCTCCCCAAGCCTCACCTTCCACATGAGCAGCACCAGCAGTGCCAATACCAGCAGCCCGGCTAGTACAGCCAGCAGGATGACCCACCAGGGGACTCCTTCTGCCGCCACAGCCGAGGGGTCCAGGTACACCATCACCGGGATCTGGGGAGGGAGGGGCGAAGGGCGCAAGGGCTGGAGCAACTGAAGAGATGAGCTCCCCTGGCCGCACCCCCTGTAAGCCTTGCGCCAGGCAGCTCACCACCGTGGAAGCATCTCTGAGCAGCAAGTTCTTGATGGACGATTTCACGGTGATGTTGGCTCGAACAATCACTTCCAGAGACTTCACAGCTGAGTACTCCTAAGGGAGCAGGGAAAGAGAACCTCCTCCTAATGCCCCATGCCTCCACCTCCCCCCAGCTCCTGAAGCTGTAAATGGAATGGCGCCCAACACAGAGGGTGTTTCTGCCTGCCTCGGGTTAAGAGCATGCTGCCTTTGGACCGGAAGGAAGAAGGAAAAGTAGGTCCCAGAGGGGCTACTGGGGAAGAGAAGCCCCGCTGTGCTCTCACCTCCAGGAAGGTGCTGTTCCAGAGGCGGCCCCAGACGTGCAGCACAGCCGCGCGGTCAAAGCTGTAGAGAGGGCAGCTGAACACCACGCAGTTGGCCGTGCCCCGGGCGCAGTCCTGAGGACCAGGACAGGCACGGCTCTGAGCGCTTGGCCCCGCCCCGCCAAGCTGCCCAAGGCCCAGAAACCCTCACAAATGTGGTCACGCAGACAGTCTGCTCAGAACCTCCCCTCCATCCCTCTAGGAAACCCCCCTTTACCCTAGCTCTTCAGTATCTCTCCTGTTTTCCTTTCCTGACTTTAAACTCTCCTCCTCCAAGAAGTTTTCCCAAACTAACCCTGTGGTCTAGAATAGCAGCCTACCCCAAATCTGGGCTATTTGGCTTTGAAATGCATGGGGAGCAGGGAGGAGATCTCTTGACAGCAGCAGGCAGAGTAGCTTCCCCAGTAGATGTATATGTTACCTAATGATGATCTCACTTATTGAGCACCTACTATCTGCAAGGTATTTATCTCATTTAAATTCACAACTGTCCTGCAAGGTGCAGATTATTATCATCCCCATTTTTCAAACTCAGAAATTAAGGTTTAAAGAATCTAGTGATCAGTCTCAGATCACACAGCTAGCAAAGCTAGTAGAGCAGATACTTGAACTCAGGTCCAAAGTGGGCAAAGTTGCACTCCTCTGCAAAGCCCAAACTCACTGAAGGAAGATGTGGCTGCTCCAGGAGCTGCTAAGGGAACAGGGGACTGAGACACTGCTCCTTCCAGGTCTGACCTAAATCCATTTGGTCCAATCTCACCTAATGGACCATCTGCCTAAAAACTAATGTTCTATTTATCACACTTCCCATACAGAAGAATGGCTTTGAGAGTGTTTGAATTCTCTGCATCAGCCCTTATTTTGCCACTGTAGAGTAATTCAAGAATCCTTTGTCAATTCGTCTAAAGGTCATTTTAAGTAAAAGAATCCATTTCAAAATGTTTTTAAGATTTTTTTTTAATGTGGACCACTTTTGAAGTCTTCACTGAATTTGTTACAATATTGATTCTGCTTTATATTTTGGTTTTTGGCCAAGAGGCATGTGGGATCTTAGCTCCTCCACCAGTGATTGAATCCGCACCTTCTGCATTGGAAGGCAAAGAACCCCTGGACCGCCAGGGAAGTCTCCATTTCAAAGTACTTATCAAGAAGGGTGGCCTTGGGACTTCCCCGGTGGTCCAGTGGTTAAGACTCCATGCTTCCCATGCAGGGGACGTGGGTTGGGATCCTGGTTGGGAAACTAAGATCTCACATGCCACTGCTGCTGCTAAGCCGCTTCAGTCATGTCTGACTCTATGCCCACTAGGTCCCCCATCCCTGGGATTCTCCAGGCAAGAACATTGGAGTAGGTTGCCATTCCCTTCTCCAATGCATGAAAGTGAAAAGTGAAAATGAAGTCGCTCAGTGTGTCCAATTCTTCACGACTCCATGGACTGTAGGCCACCAAGCCCCTCCATCCATGGGATTTTCCAGACAAGAGTACTGGAGTGGGTTGCCATTTCCTTCTTCATCACATACCACTGCTGCTGCTGCTAAGTCACTTCAGTCGTGTCTGACTTTGTGCAATCCCATAGTCGGCAGCCCACCAGGCTCCCCCGTCCCTGGGATTCTCAAGGCAAGAACACTGGAGTGGATTACCATTTCCTCCTCCTTCTCCATCACATGCCACAGGGCACCAGAAAAAAAGATAAAAGGTGGCCTTTCAGTAGGGCATCAGAAAAAAAGATAAAAGGTGGCCTTTCAGTAGAAATCAGTCACCTAGAGAAAGCAAGACTATCCATGTAACAAAGAAACAGCAATTACATGAGTTCATACTACCCCCTGGGGGCTTCCTTGGTGGCCCAGACAATAAAGAATCTGCTTGCAGTGCAGGAAACTCGAGTTTGATCACTGGGTCTGGAAGATCCTTTGGAGAAGAGAATGGCAACCCACTCCGGTATTCTTGCCTGGAGAATCCCTTGGACAGAGGAGTCTGGTGGGCTATCGTCCATGTGATCGCAAAGAGTCGGACATGACTGAACGACTAAGCACACACATACTACCCTTGTTACGCTTCCTGCCATGCTTTCAAGGGGTCCAGGGAAGCTAAGGGCCCCCAGGAAGGATGGACTGTGGCAGGGGAACTTTCTCCCAGACAGATACCACCAGAGTTGCCCAGCTGCTGCCCTCCCCCTGCAAAGGTCTCTTTGCCCATTTTTGCCTCTATTGCCCATCCTTCCGTATGTAGGAGTCACCTTTTTGCCACCACGCGAAGCACCGCCCTGATCCCCACTCCCAACTCTCACTGCCAGCACCATCCCAGAACGGACAGCACAGAGCCTGCGTTAAGCTGCTTAGTGAGTCCATTCGGGAACATAACTACGTGAAACAAGTAGGAAAAGGGGAGACCAAACTGCTTGAAAAGGAAAAACTTAATGAATCACATAAATATACTATCAAGTTAATTATTAGAACTTTTAAAAACCTTTTTGACATGGTGTTTTTAACATGGTGAAAACTATGTCAAATTTCTTTATGCAAACTGACTTTTTGAACTAAAGAATTCAAAAGAACTACAAAGAGATGTCAGAGGTGGCTAAAACCATCCCACCCCCTCTAAAATGTGACCTTCCATTTAGGCAGGGAAAATTGTCTGCACAGGGAAGCAGCTGTAGCTAAGTGCCCTGGTCTCTAGTGAACATCTGGCGGGTGTTGGGGAAGCTGGGGTGGCGGCAGCTGCCCCCCAGGTGTGATGTGTCCAGTCAACTTGCCCCGGGTGTCTGACCATCACACCTCGCCACAGGCCACCCCCATCCTGAAGCTCCAGGTCCTACCCCTTGCCCCCACCCTCTGTCATACCCTCTCCCTTGCCCACCATCCTGGCTGTACCGCGTTTGCTCTGTCCTCACCAGGGTGATGTTTTTCTTCTTCTCTAGTCACCTAGAGAAAGCAAGACTATCCATGTAACAAAGAAACAGCAATTACATGAGTTCATACTACCCCCTGGGGGCTTCCTTGGTGGCCCAGACAATAAAGAATCTGCTTGCAGTGCAGGAAACTCGAGTTTGATCACTGGGTCTGGAAGATCCTTTGGAGAAGAGAATGGCAACCCACTCCGGTATTCTTGCCTGGAGAATCCCTTGGACAGAGGAGTCTGGTGGGCTATCGTCCATGTGATCGCAAAGAGTCGGACATGACTGAACGACTAAGCACACACATACTACCCTTGTTACGCTTCCTGCCATGCTTTCAAGGGGTCCAGGGAAGCTAAGGGCCCCCAGGAAGGATGGACTGTGCAGGGGAACTTTCTCCCAGACAGATACCACCAGAGTTGCCCAGCTGCTGCCCTCCCCCTGCAAAGGTCTCTTTGCCCATTTTTGCCTCTATTGCCCATCCTTCCGTATGTAGGAGTCACCTTTTTGCCACCACGCGAAGCACCGCCCTGATCCCCACTCCCAACTCTCACTGCCAGCACCATCCCAGAACGGACAGCACAGAGCCTGCGTTAAGCTGCTTAGTGAGTCCATTCGGGAACATAACTACGTGAAACAAGTAGGAAAAGGGGAGACCAAACTGCTTGAAAAGGAAAAACTTAATGAATCACATAAATATACTATCAAGTTAATTATTAGAACTTTTAAAAACCTTTTTGACATGGTGTTTTTAACATGGTGAAAACTATGTCAAATTTCTTTATGCAAACTGACTTTTTGAACTAAAGAATTCAAAAGAACTACAAAGAGATGTCAGAGGTGGCTAAAACCATCCCACCCCCTCTAAAATGTGACCTTCCATTTAGGCAGGGAAAATTGTCTGCACAGGGAAGCAGCTGTAGCTAAGTGCCCTGGTCTCTAGTGAACATCTGGCGGGTGTTGGGGAAGCTGGGGTGGCGGCAGCTGCCCCCCAGGTGTGATGTGTCCAGTCAACTTGCCCCGGGTGTCTGACCATCACACCTCGCCACAGGCCACCCCCATCCTGAAGCTCCAGGTCCTACCCCTTGCCCCCACCCTCTGTCATACCCTCTCCCTTGCCCACCATCCTGGCTGTACCGCGTTTGCTCTGTCCTCACCAGGGTGATGTTTTTCTTCTTCTCAGCAGAGGACACTGGCCACCAGGACGTGCTGGGCTCCGGCTGCTCTCGAGGTTCCTGCGACTCCGGTGGCCCCAGCTCCCGCCTCCTCCTGTCCCTGCTGTCCACATCCTGAGGCGGGGGAGGGGGCCCAATGAGGGTCCCTCCAAACGCAGCAAGGAGAGATGGCACCTCTTCCCCAGGGGCTTCCTCCACAGGCCTCCAGCCCCAGGGCAGCCTTCGCAGTCGAACCTCACACCCCCCACCTCCGCACCCCAACCCTGCTTCTGCAGCCCCACCCACCTCGCCTGAGCCTCACCAGTTGGAGGATGTTGGGCCTGGGGGAACAGAGCCCCCTCTGCCTGGACCCCTGCCCGCCTTCCAGCTCCACCCGCATGGGGTACAGCAACCACTTCCCGTTGGCAATCTCATGGGGCCACATGATGTTGAGGAAGGCCGAGCCCAGGGTGTTGAGGGACTGGCCTTGGTTGGAAACCTGTGGGCACAAGAGAGTGTGAAGTAGAAGTGTTAGTTGCTCAGTCATGTCCGACTCTTTGCAACCCCACGGACTGCAGCCTGCCAGGCTCTTTTGTCCAAGGGGTTCTCCAGGCAAGAATACTGGAGTGGATTGCCATTTCCTTCTCCAGAGGATCTTGATGACCCAGGGATCAAACTCAGGTCTCCTGCACTGCAGGCAGATTCTTTATCATCTGAGCTACAGGGAAGTAAGTCCCTTGATACTGTAGAAAATGAGATATATTTTATATCATTTTATAATGACATAGCCTTACAATTTTCACACACCTCTAAGAATATCTAAGACTAAAATCCCACTATAAGCCAACTAGATTACCAAGTGAGGAAGAATACTCTTTGTTTACTGCTACATTGACTGTGTGACTGTGAAGCCTGAAAGTGATACACACGTGACTATTCAACCTTTCCCTGAAGGTTGGTAACCTGGAGGGCAAGAGTATCCAGAGCATTGTGTAACTTTACTGGATCTCTGATTCCTACTGTGAACTGCAACCCACTAGCAGTTTACTATTTAGTGGAATCAATTTTACCGGTTGCAATCGGCATTTGAAAAAAAATAAATAGAATAAAATAAAATAAACACCTGGTTATATCACATGCAGTAAGGAAGGAATGTTCTATAAAACTTTTATTTATGTTAGATATAGACATGTTTGGGCTTCCCTGGTGGCTCTGATGGTAAAGAATCCACCTGCAGTGCAGGAGACCTGGGTTCAATCCCTGGGTTGGGAAGATCCCCTGGAGGAGGGCACGGCAACCCACTCCTATATTCTTGCCAGGAGAATCCTCATGGACAGAGGAGCCTGGAGGTCTACAGTCCATGGGGTCACAAAGAGTTGGACATGACTGAGCAACTAAACACATATACATGTTTACTAGAAAATGATATAAAATTTAGAATACTCTAAAGATGCTTAAAAATAGCCACATTATAGAACAATATATAGAAAAAATCATGAATAAATCAATAAGGACACTCTCATATAGTGTGATTCTTTAATAACATGAGTTCACAGATCAGTAGAGACTTGAAATGCTCTTGAAGCGCTAAAACGTGAAGTCTCCTAGAAAACCCTGGATCACAGTTTTTATGTGAAAGTGAAAGTTGCTCAGTCATGCCCAACTCTTTGCTATTCCATGGACTATAGGAATACTCTAGGCCAGAATACTGGAGTGGGTAGCCTTTCCCTTCTCCAGGGGATCTTCCCAATCCAGGGACTGAACCCAGGTCTCCCTCATTGCAGGCAGATTCTTTACTAGCTGAGCCACTAAGGAAACTCAGTTTTTATATACTTTCCCCAAAAAATTTCCATACCCACAAACCAAAATGTTTTATACATGATTTAGTGGATTCATAGACATGGTAAATTCAATCTAGAATTGTTAAGAACTCCTGCTTTAAATATTTTAAGCTCCTAAAATTTCCTTAGAAAGCAGTAGAATCTCCCTGTCTTTATGCGAAAGCAAAACTCTAGACCTAAAGATTCTGAATGTACTTATGTAAGTAAATGCAAATTTTTATTCTAATCTAATATTTTGCGAATTCTAGATGGTACATGAACAGTTCGAAGGACAGAATGCATAATCCTAATACACAGAACTTTGAATTCTAATGTACAGACAAGGAGAGAATCGTGGAGGGTCCACTGGGAGCTGGTACTTTTTGACATAACAGAATCAAAGTGTGGGTTCTAAACCCATGAGATGGATGGGACAAGGCTGCAGGGAAGACTCAGGAAGCATAGCTTCCACAGAGACTCAGGATCCTATATCATGCACCATTCCCTGCCCACCCCAAATCTGGGAAAACCTGGAGATGTCCTTGGGAGGTGTGGGGAGGCCCCAGGCAAGCAAGGAAGGGTTCAGGGAAGAGGCACGTTCCCATCCCCCAGCAGATGGCCCTGTGCTCTCACAGTGAATGAGATGAGACATTCAGTCAGGAATGAGCAGGAAATGGTCACCTGAGGCTGCAACACAAATACCTGCCCGCAGTCAAGGCCCAGGAGCTAGGGGAGGCCTCAGGCTCACTGGACCACCAGGCGCCAGACGGGAGAAGAGCCACAGCCCCTGGAACATGTCTCAGCATCTCTTCTGTGCCAAGAAGGGAGAGACCTCACCAGGACACTCACCGTGACCTCGTACTTGACCTTGCTGCCCAAATCCCGCTCAGACCGCATTGCACTCTCTCCCCGTACCACACCGGAGAAGAAGAGCTGCTGGGGAATGGCCACCCTGGCGAGGAGGGGTTAAAACAGGAGCTGAGGGGGGCTGGGGTTTGATGGAGGGTCAGGAAGGTCAGGTCAGTGAGGCAGAACCCAGGCCTGGGTCTGGAAGTGGCAGTGCCCACCCCTCCAGTGGAGGTGCCCACCCAGGCAGGGCTTACCCTGTGATGGACAGTGGCAGCTCAATGAAGACACGGGCACGGGCCAAGACTGGATGCAGCTCCTGCTCACTGATGCTGGTGAGTGGTGGGGGCAGGTGTAGGCAGCGAGCCCAGGCACCACCCCAAGGGGTCACAGGCAGACAGCAGAGCCCCTTCCAGGTGGACTTCTAGCCAACGGCCCCATCGTCACCCACCCTGGACTCCCAGCCTTACGTGGCCAACAGCAGCTCCACCTCCAGCTCTGTGGTTTCAATGGTGATCCCCGAGGTGCTAAGGATGAGGTAGAAGGTGACCTAGACCAAGAGTGGAGCAAGATGAGAGTCTGGAGGGTGAGGGGCTTGAAGGGGGCCAGGGGTTCGAGAGCCACTTGGTCAGGGATAAGGGCAGCTGTGGCAACCTGGGCGCCTCTCTTCATGGGGTTCCCCAGCTCACACTCGACGTGGGAGGCATTCTCATCAGACAGGCACAGAGGCTTCTCCTGGAGTGGAGAGAAAAGGAGAGGTCAGCTGGGGTAACCCAAGCCCCCAAGACCCCACTTCTGAGAAAGCAAATTCTTAGGTAGGTTGATAAGGAGTTTGGGGCCCTGGAGGAGGAGAAAGAGACAAACTTTTTTTTCTACATTGCTTTGTCTTAGTCACATAAGACTTAAACTCTGAGTTGTTATGACAACAGTCTTGAAGACTAACTTTCATGAACGTGAACGTGAAGTCACTCAGTCGTGTCCGACTGTTTGCGACCCTGTGGACTGTAGGCTACCAGGCTTCTCCGTCCATGAGACTTTCCAGGCAAGAGTAGGGAGTGGGTCACCTCTTCCTTCTCCAGGGGATGTTCCCGACCCAGGGATCAAACCCAGGTCTCCCACATTACAGGCAGATGCTTTACCCCCTGAGCCACCAGTGAAGCCCAGAGCTAATGATTACACAACAAAACAATGCATCTTGCTCAAGGGTCTGTTTTTCCTTAAGCTCTGTACCAATGATTATATAACAACAATGTATCTTGTCCAGGATATTTTTCTCCTCTTTTAACAAGAACCTTCTGACTAATCTTATTAATTTAAGATGTATATTGTGGGAATGGTCTGGTAAAAGCCTTGATTAGACTAGGGAGGGGGCCAGTCTCTCCCATGCCCCTTCTGATGTCTATGTCAGAAGCTTTCTCTGTCCTTTCTCACTGTAATAAAACTTCTGCCACACAAAAGCTCTGAGTGATCAAGCCTGATCCCTGGTCCCAAAGCTAAATCTTCAGAGATCATGAATCTGACACCGTTCCCTGTAAGCCATCACTGCCACTCTGCCCCAAGTCCTCACCACAGGGTCCAGGCCCCGGACTCCCGAGTAGTGTAGAGCGGCAGGGAGGGTGACCAGGAGCTGGGCTTCATGAGCATCATCCCCATCAGCCTGGGGCTGGGCTGGGTCCGAGGGTAGATTGGTGACCTTCAGCTCCAGGCCGATGACTGGTTGCCCACTCAGAGCAAACAAGGCTGTCGTCCCATCCGCATCCCTGCAGAACCAGATCCCAGTTGCTCTAAGACCTGAACACCTGCCCAGCCTCTCCCTCCACCCCCTCCCACAATGCATGGGATTCACCTCCACCCTCTGAACCTCTCCCTCCACCTGGGCCTCCCTAATCTCCACACACTCAAGAAAGAGTCAAGACTGGAGTCAGGGACTTCCCACGTGGTCCAGTGGCTAAGACTCCAAGCTCCTAATGCAGGGGGCCTGAGTTTAATCCCTGGTCAGAGAACTAGATCCCACTTGCT
Organism: Madoqua kirkii; assembly: GCA_006408675.1. Classification (NCBI taxonomy): domain Eukaryota; kingdom Metazoa; phylum Chordata; class Mammalia; order Artiodactyla; family Bovidae; genus Madoqua; species Madoqua kirkii. The sequence goes on along the minus strand of SJYC01150793.1, from coordinate 43,823 downwards.
GCAACTGAGATCCAGCACAGCCAAATAAATAAAATTTTACAGGGCTTCCCTAGTGGCTCAGTGGTAAAGAATCCACCCATCAATGCAAGAGACATGGGTTTGATCCCTGATCTGGGAAGATCCCACATGCTGCAAAGCACCTAAGCCAGTGGGCCACAACTATTGAGCCTGTGCTCTAGAGCCCAGAAGCCTCAACTACTGAAGGCTGCATGCCCTAGAGCCCATGATCGGCAAAAGAGAAGCCACCGTGATGAGAAGCCTGCACACCGCAATTAGAGAGCAGCCCCGGGTTCACCCCCACTAGAAAGAGTCTGTGTGCAGCAATGACAACCCAGCACAGCCAAAAACAAATAATAAAATTTAAAGGAAAAAAGCACTGAGCGCTTAGCACTTCAGTATATAACATAAAAATAAAAATTTAAAAATACACTTAAAAAAATAAAGACTGGGAGTAGGGAACCACCCTCCTGGTCCCTGGTCTGCTGCTTACTGACCTTGGGCAGGTAACAAAACCTCTCTAGGCTTCCAAGTGGAACTGATAGTAATTCCTACCTCATGGGTTGTGAAGACTGAACAGTGAGTTGTATGTGAACTGTATAATTTCAAAAATACGATGAAGGAGTACTCTTCCCTGCCAGGTGAGCTGCTATGGGCCCGTCACCACCCTCATCCTGCAAACTTCTGAGCTGTCTGCGGGCCCTCCCCGCCCTCCACTCTCCCCTCTGCAGGTCCAGGCCCCTCCGAGCCCTCCCCAAGGGGCTTCCTCAGGTACTTTGAACTTTTGCCTTCCCACCCCATCTGCTCCCTCGCTCCCCCTCACATGGGCAGAGGCTGAAACTCCGTGTCACTGATGCGGGCGCAGAACCGGGCATGGACCAGCTGCAGATTGCTCTGGCAAATCTTGTCTTCACCACAGCCTTGCTTCAGAAAGTGGATCTGGGGGGAGATTTGAAGCAGGGGTCCTTCTCAGGGAATGAATGTGTCACCAAGGCATGTGGCAGGGTAGAGGACCAGAGGAGTAGACAACCTGGATTCAACCTGCAGATCTGCTGCTTGCCAGCTGTGTGATATTGAGCTGGTCTCTTAACCACTCTGAGCTGTGTCCTCATCAGCAAGATGATGTGAATCACAGTAAAGTGATTACCAGGCCGTGGCAGAGGCCAGAAGGCTAGTCCACAGCAAGGACACATTTCCTCGGCCTGTTAAGGGACCAGACCTGAGCCATGACAGGCTCAACAAGCTATACTAAGCCTAAGATTCAGATTCTTGTAAAATCTGAGTCATGATTCCGGGGAACCACACCCTGGGAAAGTCCCCGACAGCGCCAAACCTGAGCCAATCCGAATAGGGATGCGGGATTTGAAAATCACATGCATACGGCTCAGCCAATCATTAACTGCCAGCTATACTAAGAACCGCCTGTATAAAAGCAGCTGTGATTCAGAGCTCGGGGCTCTCATCAAGACTCTACTGCGCTGGATGAGACAGGAGCCCCAGCTCGAGCTAGCAATAAAACCCCTTTATGCTTCTGCATTGCTGTGGACGTCTTATTCTCTCAGTTCTGGGGACTCAGACTTCAGGCATAACAGGGCTTTCTTGTGTATAAACAAGTCCCAGACTTAGAAGATGAAGAGAAGGGAAGAGCGTCACTTTTGGACTGGCCATAATAACCATACGTGGAGCTCCCCTGTCCTCCTCCAGCAGACCAGGTTAGAGATGACCTAAGAGGCCACATTTGAACATGGCAGACCCCTAGCACCATTGACGTCTGAAAGACTGCCTGACCCCACCCCCCTGACTAGGAACACATGATCATCTAGGCCATTTTACATCTGGGGTCCACCTGTCACAGCATCTTGAGATATGAGGAATAACTAGAGTAACATGGGAAAGAATTCTGCAGGCTATGAATGAGTGTCACTGGCAAGGGACCATGATATCTATTCCTCCCATCTTTTCCTGGGCTCAACCAGAGCACATGCTCACCTCTGTCCGCTGGGTGCTGGGCTGGTGGGCATTGAGGATGGGGGCCACTGGGGGCAGCCCCTGACCAGGAACCTGTCGTCGGAGCCGAGGGGTCTGGAGACCATAGGACAGGGTCACGACAATGGCCCGAAGCTTGTCTTTGACGTTCTCCTGGGGAGGGAAAAGACAGAGGTGGATGCAAGAACCACCCCCAGGCCCCAGCCCCACCCAAAGCCCCAGCCAGACCTAGGACAGATCCTGAAGCCTGGAAAGAGGCTCTGGGAGATGAAGGAGAGAGATAGAGAACTAAGCTAGAGAAGGGAGAAAAGCCAGGACTCAGGGCTTTGAGGACCACACAAGAAGATGGACTTGCCATCACCATCTCCAGGGAGAAAAGAACTTGACAGGAGACGCAAGAAGGCAGCAAGTAAGAGAGAGGTCAGCCCAAAAGGGAATGATCCCAAAAGTTGAGATTCTAGACTGAGGTGTGAGTGTGTTAGGGAAGAAGCTGAGAGGAATCCAGAAAAAGAGATGATGTGATGACAATGACCCTCAGAGGCCAAGGGGTCAGCATCCACCTGAAGCTGGAGCATGGTGTCTCCGCAGACTCGGTCATGCTGGTGTTTCAGCCACACTGTGCCTGAGGACTGGTGCTTGGGGTCATCGGGGCCACGGCTCAGGAAGGTCACACGGGGCACCTGGCCCCGGAGCCTCCGGTCTGTGTCCCCATCTAACATGTAATCCAGGGCTGTGGCAGGTGGGAGAGGAGGAGCCAGTGAGCTGAGGTGGGGGCAGCTCCAATGGGCCCTTCTCTGCACCCTGGAGTGACCCACCCTGAAACCCAGTACAGTGGGCATGGAGGGGCCTTACTCACCCACAGTAGGGCTATAGCTGCTGGGCGATGCAATATAGCTGAAACAGACCCTTAGGTCCATGCTGTGGGGCAAATGTAAGGTTAATATGCCAAGGCCCCTCCCCCACCCTGCCCACTCCTGCCCCAGCCCCAAACTAGGCAGACAAGGGAGAACTAGACTCTGGAGCTCCCCTCCGCCCTCCCCTTGGATCCCGCCTCACCAGACCAAGTGGCCATTGGCACAGTTGGGCTGTTCTAGGTCGATGGCTCGTGGAAGAATAGAGACCTCGTGGGAAACATGGAGGACGGGCCTGGCCCTGGAGAACAAGGAGTCCAAGGCACGGGACACATGAGAACGTCAGGCTGGGAAAGGAGGAATGCCAAAGATCTGGCTCTGCAGAGGGGCTCCAACCTCGGGAGGGTGAGGGCAATGGGGATGGAGGACTCACCTGAAGAGCACAGCAGTGTCATCTAGGGAACCCACCAGCAAGTCTGGATAGTGGTTCCCATCCACGTCCAGGCCACCCGACAGGGAGTAGCCAAAGCTCTTTATGCCCACGGCCTCACCTTCCAACACCTGCGGGACCAGACCGTCAGAGCCCCCACCCATCATCCCCAGCCTCTGCCTCCCCTACCCTCTGCTGCCGGGCCCCTGGGTCCACCCACACCCATTCCCTCCCTAACCCCTCCCCTCACCTGAGAAGGCTTGGTGACAACCCCCAGACTGCTGCCATGGTAGATAAAGACCTTCCCGTCCCCATCAAAGGGAGCCCCCACAGCAAGGTCTGCAGGCATGGGAGAAAAGCAGTGAGACCTGAGGGTGGGGGTGAGGAGCGCGAGGTCCAGGCCCCAGCTGTCCTTCAGTCACTCAGCTCCAAGCCCTGTTTTCTATTTTATTGAGAGGCTACTAAGTCCTAGACACCTTGCATGTGTCATCGCTAATCTCTCAACTACTCTCGGCAGCTATCACTAGCTCAGAAAGGATATACTTGCCCAGGGCCACAAAGCTGGTAAATAGTAAAGCTCAGACAGGAGCCCAGGTTGCTCCTTTCCCTGAATCCTCAGAGGACCTTGCCCTTGACCTCAGAGGCCTTTCCCGCCTACCTCCCCGCGCCCTCTCTCCTCGTCCCTCAGCCTTTCCCATTCCCAGTCACACCTGGGAAGCCGTCTTGATTGAGGTCCCCCAGGACTGCCAGGCTGATCCCAAAATGGAGTCAGGGGAGCCGCAGAGCCGGAGAGGGGCAACCCCGGCCCAGTGACCCCCCTCGTTCATGTACACATACACGGCACCCCCCAGTTCTTCTTGGCGCTCGAAGAAGTAGGGGGCACCAACTACCAGGTCTGTCCAGCTATGGAGACAGGGAGGCAGGAGGAGGAGTCAGGAGGAGAGGCCAGAGGCCCCTCCCAGCCCCAGCCTCCCCTGGCTACACTCGCCTCCCTCACTCTCACCCATCATTGTTGAGATCAGCCACGGCCAGCGAGTAGCCAAAGCCGGAGGTCAGGCGTTCCCCGGACAGCGTCACTTCAGGCACCAGGCGACTGGCACTGTCTTTGCGTAGAATGACCACAGCACCCTTGTGGTTGGCACGGGGGGCCCCTGCCACAAAGCTCAGCTCCTCAGCTCGCACCAGTCCCTTCCCCGAGTCGATGGAGAAACCTGGATGGGGGCGACTCACCAGTGAGTTCTCGCCCACCAGACTCCCAGAGTGGGTCTAAGTTCCCCCACCCCGCCCCACCCTGCAGGTTAGAGCCTAAAGGTGGAGATGTCCCCCAGGGTATCTCCATCACAGCTGGACCACTCCTCTGCCCCTCCAGACACCTAGTGGTCCTCCCCATCCGGAGACTGGAGCTCGGCATAAGACATGGGATGGGGTAGCCTTGGGGACTAGGGAGGAAGGAGGAAGACGATGGCTGGGAGGCCCAGGCGGCTGGGCAGCATCAGGAGCTGGGCCGGGACGCCCCCCATATAATTCCCCAAAATTGCTCACCCCTTGGCATGCCCAGGAGCCCCCCACCCCTCCAATGCACATCACTCCTGGCAGGGAGAGGAAGTCTCCACATGGACAGGAGGGGAGGAAACAAGGTGGAAATGGGAAAGAGCTGGAGTCACCAAACATCCCCCAGGCCTGGTTTCTTCCCCTTCGGCAGAACAATGCGGATGAGACAAGAAGAGAAACTTACCAACACATCTTGACCTTTCTCCGCACATGCCCACCATCCACCCCTCAGAGTCCAGCCTCCTTCCTTCCCACTACAGCCTCAGCCCACCTGGATCTTCCTCCATGGAGACCCCTGTTTACACCCCTCTAGGCTCTCACCCCCGGGGCCTCTTCACCTTGGGCCTGGCCACCGGGCTCAGCTTTTCTCTGCAATTTGGGCCCAATGGGTGTTTCTCTGGGTAGGTGTTGGGGGGCAGGGCAGGAGAGGCGGGGAGGCCAGGCCAAGCCCCCAGGGCCCAGGGGGACGTGGAGGGGAGCTTACAAACCTAAGTAGCTATTCAGGGCCAAGTCGCCGGCCAGTCCTGGGAGCCGGTCAGCAGGGTCCAAAGTTTTATACACCAGCTGGTCAGGGTCTGAGCTATCAATGTTGGTCACAAAGAGCAACCCTGCGAGGGTGGGGCGGGGAGACACCAGGGCAGGGACATCCAGAGGACGGCCACAGAGTGCAGACAGAGGCAGACAGAACAGCAAGAAGGCAGAAGAGGGAGAGGGAGAAAGAAGACAAGAGAGACAGAGACAGAAGGATGGGAGTGTGGAGGGGGGACAAGAGAGAGGAGCAGAGGGTTAGAGTGGCTCCGGGCCGGGGAGGGGTCCCTACCAAAGTAGCTGTTGGCAGGGACCGGGATGAGGCGGGGGTCCTGCTCCTTCTCACCCCCCGCCTCGTAGGGCCCGTCGTCCAGGTGTGCCAGGTCCGCTGAGCCCTGCACACAGAGCTCCACCCTGGCCGTGCCTGCAAGGACAGACCCGTTAGTGCCCACGGTGGGGAGTGGAGACCACCCACAGGCCTGGGCACTCATTAGGCACCCAGGGAAGCCCCTCCTCTCCTCTCCAGACCCATCTCCACCCCCTTCCCAGTCCAAGCTGCCTGGGGTCTCTCTCTACCCCTGGACGTGGCATCACACTCACCACATGTCAGCCCGGCCAGCGGCAGCGTGCGGAGATGGGAATGGGAGTGATGAGGTGTGGGCTGGCGTGTTGGAGCATGCAGGCCCCGGTTGGGCATGTGGGGGCTCAGGCCAGCATGCTGCAGAACCTCGGCCATGCAGAGGACAGGAAACAGATGGCCCCAGTCGTGTGCGTGCCGGCGAGACGCGGTGGGAGGCGTGGCGGGGCCCCGGGGCTCCGCAGCAGTGAACACGCAGGCATGCTTGGCCACATGCTGCCCTCAACCCCCTCTCTGAGGTACTGGGACATTTTGGTTCCCTTCTCCCCTCACCAGGGAGTGACTCACCCTTCCAGTTATAGGTTCCTGGGGCCCCAAAAAGGAGATAGTGGCTGTCAGGGGAGAAGGCAGCCGCCGTGCCCTGCTGGCAAAAGCCGAACTGTTCGTGGCCCTGGGGGCGTCCCTCACAGAACTTCCACTCCCCACCATCCAGTTCATCTCGGATGGCCAGGTCCTGGCTTAGAACAAAGCAACGGCCGATCACATCCCTCGTCTCCAGGATCTGGTCTACACGCTGCCGCGCCTCGTATCGGTGTGCACAGGTCTGTGGGAGGAAAGTAGATTTGGTCACTCCACCATGAGGGCCAGAATCCTGCTTGAGCCACGCTGCCATGTGCAGGAATTTGGCAGATGCTGCTTCGAGTGCATATACACACGCATGCATGCACGTGCACACACACACGCTCCTCTGCCAGCATCACTTGGGCGCCACCTCCCAGCCTAGCATTAGGCAGGTATATAGAATACATTACCCTCATCTCTGTCTTCTCTGCACCCACTTCTTTGCCCTGGCATCAAGAAGTCCTTGCTCCACATTCTCCCCTGGCACCCACAGCATGACTCGGCCACAGAACTTATGCCTCCTTGATCCCGCCAGATGAGACTGTCCACAGCATGCCCAGCTTGGTCCTCTTCCTGAACCTGAGAGCCACCACCTCATCTGCAAATAATTCCCTCCATCTCCACTATCCAAGTATTGCTTATTCTGGAAATCCAGACTCAAATCACCCCCACCTGCAGTAGTCTTCACTCTCCACTCCTCCTTTGAACTGGTATAGACTGGGGACCACACCACTCACCTAGCCTTAACCATATTCTGCCCCAAAGGGACTGTATTATCGTCTTTGTGCACGTCAGTGATGAGAATCTCTGTAACTATGCAGGAGACTCTCTGAGGCATGGACCAGGCTTTTTTCCCTGTGTTTACATGTCCTCTCTAAGTTCAATACCTGATACTTAAAAGGTTCTCAGTAAGTTTAACACATGGCTGGGTGGACGAACTGTTAGATATTTTTAAATTTATAAGGACAGAACCATGCATCAAACCTGTTTACATCTCTCAGAAGTCATTGGAAGCAGAAAATCATATCATACTGCCAACCTGAGTTCTGTATGCACATCTGTGTGTATGCATACACCATACATACACACAAACACACACTCAACACCCTTGCAAAGCGTCACAAGAAGTGGTACCCACTGCCATGACATTACTATTACAGAGTCAAATTGTTTTTCCCTCTTTTTAAAAACAAAATTTCATGCTCTTTTTCTATAAAATTGGTAAATATCAAAAGTCAAAAAAAATATATGGTACTCACAACAATCTTGCCCCCAGGCCCCTGGCTCCGAACACTGACTCCCAGCCACTGGTTCTCCTTACTCTCCTTCTGCACATCAGCTGGTGGCAAGATACTGGGAATTAGGGGAGGAAAGAGGAGGCCAAGTCCTCCCCTCCCCTCCTCACATGTCCCCCCATCCCAGCCCACAGAGCCCTCACCTCCCCGGTCGATGTCCACTCTGTAGCAGTCAGTCTCTTCCAGGCTCAGGGGGCAAGCGAACAGACCTCCAGTGCGATTTGCCTGCTGCCCTGGCAGTGCCAGAGCCTGGGGAGCGCCCACCAGCAGCCTGCACGATGGAGGAGGGGCAGGAACTAGTGGCCACGGCCCTCCACCTCCCAGAGCCACCCAGGCCCAGCTCTGCGGTACCAGGCAGAGTGTTGAAGGACTAAGGCAAAGGGCCAAAAGTCAGCTTTCCCACGTCCGGGTATGGGCAAATTCATACACTTGGCCACGCAATCATTACATTACGTATGCACATAATATCTGGGTGAGGGACCGCATAATAGTAAATATACACACACACATTGGCAACTGCTGATTTGAAAGAACCGCCTGTTCCCAGCACCTGTTCCTGACCAAGACTTCCTAACCCCCCACCCCCACTCCCTGGCCCCATCTCCAAGCTCTGCCCTCCTCCCCAACCCCAGTTCAGCTGAAACCTTCCCAGAAATGCCAAGAATGCTGGGAGCAAAAGTTACAGCACCATGAGGTGGCCTAGAGACCAGCTTCCGGGGCCAAGCAAGAGACTACAATGTGGGTCCTACTCCCTCACTTCCTATAGAGGATCCATCAAAACCCACCACCCAGCAACCCTGCCAGCCCAAGATTCTGCCAGTCACTTGAACTGGCATAGAGGTGGAGGCCAGTTTCTCATTCTGTCTCCAGTCCCAGCCCCGTTGGCCCCCTACATCCTGAATCCCCTTCCATCCTTTCTGAGGCTCCCCATGTCCATTTCCCCATTCCTTCTCTGGTCGATGTCCACTCTGTAGCAGTCAGTCTCTTCCAGGCTCAGGGGGCAAGCGAACAGACCTCCAGTGCGATTTGCCTGCTGCCCTGGCAGTGCCAGAGCCTGGGGAGCGCCCACCAGCAGCCTGCACGATGGAGGAGGGGCAGGAACTAGTGGCCACGGCCCTCCACCTCCCAGAGCCACCCAGGCCCAGCTCTGCGGTACCAGGCAGAGTGTTGAAGGACTAAGGCAAAGGGCCAAAAGTCAGCTTTCCCACGTCCGGGTATGGGCAAATTCATACACTTGGCCACGCAATCATTACATTACGTATGCACATAATATCTGGGTGAGGGACCGCATAATAGTAAATATACACACACACATTGGCAACTGCTGATTTGAAAGAACCGCCTGTTCCCAGCACCTGTTCCTGACCAAGACTTCCTAACCCCCCACCCCCACTCCCTGGCCCCATCTCCAAGCTCTGCCCTCCTCCCCAACCCCAGTTCAGCTGAAACCTTCCCAGAAATGCCAAGAATGCTGGGAGCAAAAGTTACAGCACCATGAGGTGGCCTAGAGACCAGCTTCCGGGGCCAAGCAAGAGACTACAATGTGGGTCCTACTCCCTCACTTCCTATAGAGGATCCATCAAAACCCACCACCCAGCAACCCTGCCAGCCCAAGATTCTGCCAGTCACTTGAACTGGCATAGAGGTGGAGGCCAGTTTCTCATTCTGTCTCCAGTCCCAGCCCCGTTGGCCCCCTACATCCTGAATCCCCTTCCATCCTTTCTGAGGCTCCCCATGTCCATTTCCCCATTCCTTCTCACCCTGCCCCCGCCCAGCCTTCTCCCTTACCTCCCCCTCAGACTCTTCCCAGCTACAACGTTCTTGGCAGGACAATTTTCCATGATCACAGCCAAGGCTTCTTCCCCAGGGAGGACTGTGCTGGGAATGGAGGCTGCCTGGGTCCCCTTGGGGGCAGACCCTCAGGCCAGGAGTGAAGGAGAGGATGAGGCAAGGTGATAAGCACCTGGCTGGCTACAAAGATCCTCTCTTCACAGAATGAGACTCAAAAGTGTCAGCAAGATGAACCTCTAGGCCTCTCTCCCCAACTCATTTACTCCACCTCCCCCACTGGGGCATGGAGCGATATGGCAGACAGGCATCTGTGGGGCACTGTGCCAGTTCTGATGGGCACAGAGCCATTCTCCCTTCCCACAACTCCTCCTCGTCTCCGAGCAGCTGTCATCCTTCGTCAGAGCCAATGTCACAAGAGGGGGTTGGGGAGAAGAAGGGGAGACGGCATACACCGGGCATATGTTAACAACTAGTTGTTGAGAATCTATCATCTGAAAGAGGAGGGCATGGCAACCCACTCCAGTATTCCTGCCTGAGAATCCCATGTACAGAGGAGCCTGATGGACTATAGTCCATGGGGTTGCAAGAGTCAGACACAAACGAAGTGACTTAGCACAGCACACACATCATCTGCCAAGCCCTGTGTCAGGCACTGGTGAGACAAGGAAGTAATATTTATTCATCACCTACTATGAATCAGGTCCTAGGCTAGATTCCAGGAATGTGAGGAACTAAGATTTATGACTCTAATAGGTGCCGGGCACAAGGCTAGGCATGTTACCTGCATTATCTCATTTAATCTTCACGACAGTCCTATGTAAGGATTCTTTGCTTATCTTTCAGATGAGGAAGCTCACTCAGAGACATTGGTAGCACAAAGGAATTCAAACCCACATCTGCTTAATTCCAATATCATGCCTTTTCCACCCAATGACTATGACTGACTACCTTCAGAAAAGGAAGAGGGAGATGGGGAGAGGAGGGTATTCTGAGCAGAAAAAGAAATTAGGTGGCCTGGCTAACCTCCAGACAAGTCCGTGGTGCCCCCACCTCTAAACACAGAGATGGTGAGCCCTTGGAGGACCCAGGCTGCTCCATTCATCTTTGCATTTGCCCCATAGGAGGCATCAAGCTGTGTTTGCTGGACCCACATGTCATGCAGACTCACAGAGACACACCGTGTCTCAGTTGGTAGGCGCAGAACTAAGTACCAAGAGAGGCTAACAGTTCAATGCTCACATCTCCCCTGGAGGTCACAAGTAGGGAGTTGAAAGAAGGGGAGGGGTCCATACGGAGGAAAGAAGCTGAGTGCATAGCTATGCCCAGCCCCTCTCTTGATGGAGAACAGACCAGACCATCCTGCCTGGAACAAGATTTCCCACACACAGCCTCTCCATTCCCTCCACCTCTGCCCCAGCCACACACTCTTTCTTGGCTTCATCCCACGATCCCCAGCCACCCCAGACCTCTGGACAAACAGTAGCCACAGTTGCAGCCACTGTAGAAAGAAAGGCAGCCAGGAGCAAGGGACTGTCTGGGAGGCTGGCTAAGTGGAGTGAAGGAGTAGCCTTTGCACCTCTTAATTTCCCATTCACTCCAGGCTCTGACCCAAGTCCAGCCCTCTCTGACTCTCTCAGTCTGGGTGGCCCTCTGGGGAGGGTGCTTGGCCTGGAAGGTTGGCTCAGCCCTGGGGGTGCTCCGGCCAAGCCTTTGGATCCAGGCTCACTGTAAGGCACTAAAGCTATGCTCCAGCTCTGTGGATCACCATATAAGAAAAAAGGTACCAACACTTTCATACCACCCACACTGGGCCTTGTGCTATGCTCAGAATTTTACATATGTTAACAAACCTTTCAATATCCACAATTACTCTATCTGATGGCTTTCCAGATGGCACTGGTGATAAAGAATCCGTCTGCCAATGCAGGAGATGCAAGAGACATGGGTTCAATGCCTGGGTCAGGAAAATCCTGTGGAGGCGGAAATGGCAACCCACTCCAATATCCTCGCCTGGGAAATTTCATGGACAGTCCATGGGGCCGCAAAGAGTCGGACATAACTGAGCAACTCAGCACACACACACATAGTCTATTTGGTAGTACCGTTGATGGTATTACAGTTGATGGAAACAACTGAGACTGAAACCACAGAAGGCTGAACTTCAAAGTCTCATCCCTGGGCCAGACTGAAAGACATCCAAACAGGTGAGGTTTTTCAATCAGAGAGTGGTAGGGACAATAACCTTCAACCCCAAAGCCAGGGACTTAGCCAGGGTATCCCACCTCTCACGTGCCACCAGACAGCAGAGCACCCCTTGCTGGAGCAACAGCAGGGTGAGGGGGTGAGCAGGCCCCTCTGGGAATGCCCCCAGCTTGGCTCTGGGAGACAGAATCAGGGGCCACCTTCAGAGACAAGGGGAAAATGACAAGAGACCATTAAAAATAACCTAGAATTTGCCTGGAAATAGCTCAGAGACTTCAGCATGTCCTAAAAAGGCCTCCAGTCCTGGAACTCTGGCAGATGGGGGGAGGGGGAGAGGAAGGGAGACAGAAAGGAGGGAGGAAGAGGAGAGTAGACAAAGAAGAGATGAAGTCAGTAGCTTTCCATTGCTCCCAAAGTGTGGGGAATCTCTGACCCTGGTCCCTGATGACAGAGATAATGGAAAAAGAAGACCAGAGCTAGCCCCTAGTCCATGAGCCAGGGAAGAGAAATGAGCTCTCGTCCCTTCCCTCTGCCCCCAGGCCAATAGCAGAGGGGAGGAGATGGTCCCAGTGGACAACACTGATCCCAGTAATGGACACTGACTGTGGCTTAGGCACTAGCCGAGGAGAGAAAAGTCCACCAGCAGGAAGGGGTGGGCCGCTTTCTCTTTCCTGCCTGTCTTTTTAAAATCTCACACAGAGATGGAGCCAATAGTACAGGAATCGTGACAGTCACAGTTCCCACACGTGAGTCTATCTTTCTCCCACGGGTCCTGAACTGATTAGAAAATAACCAGAACTGTCCTCTGCCCCTCACCCCTCCCTGTCTCCCCCTACTGCTGAGATTCTTGGAGATGGAAATCTCCTGAAGAGGAGGGAGGGGAACAGCCTGGCCAGCATCCCCTCTAGATCTCTCACTACTGCTGCTGCTACAACTTTGGGGAGCCCTGCTTTCTGCCACCCTCTATCTCCAAACTACCTAGTGCAGAGTGCCAAACCCTCCCAGCCTCCCTCTAGCTTTGAGCCACAGAAGCTCAGGTCTCTCCTGGCCTCCCAGAGTCCTGCTGCTCCCATTCCCTCCCATGGCAATGGCCTCGCAGGAACTTATTTCTGGAGTCTACCCTCTGTCCCTCCCATGGTACCCTCAGTCTCTCTGTGCTCTCCTTCATCTGTCCTAAGCAGAGGCAGATTGCTCCCTCCCTGAGAGAGTTCAGCCTCCTAAAGAAGGAGGGGAGCCACAGGCCCTGGAACTGGAACAAGGATGCAAGTTGGGGCGAAAAGCGAATGGGGATAGCTCCCAGCCAAGACTAAACTTGCTGTCCAACTCATCCCCAAAGCAAGATCGCCTGGGTCTCAGATCAAAGGCAGACAAGGCTTCAGGCTGGGGCGTGGGATATCTGGGGCAGCCTGAGTCTTGATAAGGTTGGAAGATTGAGAGATGGGGCAGAAGAACGGGGTGGGCATCTGTGGCTCGGGCGCTGGGATTCTGGGCGGGTGCGGTGACTCACCAGCTCTGGGGTCGCGGCTGCAACTGCCGGTGCAGAGCCACTGAGAAGCCAAAGAGGCTCCCCGGCTCGCCCTCCTTGCGGAGGGCGCCCATCACGTCCAGATTGAAGGCGGCAGCCCCTGGGAAGAGCAGTCCGGCGAGCAGGGAGCCGAAAAGGTAACAAATCCCAGGGGTCCCCCAAGGATCGCGGCCCGGAGTTCCCGCCATGGGGCAACCCCTTGCTCGCGCTCCCGGCAAGGGCAAGGAAATATGCTGGCACCCCGAATCTCAGATCTCCCGAGGAGGATCTCTGGTCTCCGAGTCTCGCTGGTCCTTCAGGGGGTCCTTCCAGTCTTCCACCTCGCTGCCCCTCTACCCATCTCCCGCCGCCCCAGCACCGGCCAGGACGACCGCAGCGGCCGCAGCCCCTAGCTCCCCGCGGCTCCCGCCTCCGCTCCCACGGGCGCCGCCCCGGCCCCGCCCTCGCCCCGCCCCCCGGCCCGCGGCAGGTGGAGGCCGCCGCGAGTCGCGGAGGGATGCCCAGGAGGGCGGCTCCGGGTAGGAGCAGGCCTTGCTCCCCACGTACCCCGAGCCCCACCCCAGCGCCGGCGCCGCCCCCGCCAGTGCTCTCCCCTTCCCCCCTAACTCCTGCCCTAGCCAGCGAGTGATGGAGGCGGCGCCTGGTAATGGGGTAGGAGAATTACGAACAGAAAGGGGTCAAAAAGAGAAGGGGCGAGGGGGGTGAGCCAGGATGAGAAGTGGATGAGGCTAAAAGACAGTCTGGAAAGAGAGACATAGAGAAAAAGAGATGCAGATGAGTCCGGTGTAGTGCCTTAATGTTCCCTTCTTTCCCCAAGGACACAGAACACCTCTCCTGCTCTCTGAATCAAACCAATTCCCACCACATCCCATCCCATCCCGTCCCTCCGAGCCCACAGCGGCAAAGGCTCTGCTGGACACATACATCGTCAGCGTTCGGGGAAATAAGGAAAAGACAGGCAAGAAGAAAGAAAAACTCAGCAGGCCTAGGGGAGGGGAGCAAAGGAGGCAGGTAGAAAGAAAATAGAGCTGGAGAAAGAAGGGTAAGAGTTTGATCAACAAGGAAGGAATGGAGAAAACAGGGGAGAAACGAGATGGCAGAAGAGGAAAGTGAGCTGGGGAAGGACTGACTGTCGGAGAAGGCCAAGGTGGGAGAGACTGCGCCCAAGAGGCAAAGGGATGGGGACGATGGCTCCACCTTCCAGACCCGTCCCAGAACCGTAGATTTATCCTCCACAGAGGAAGGGACTGGAGGGGGCAGCGTCCTGGACTGGCCCTCACAGGATCGAGGTGGGGCTTCCCAAGGATGTCCACAGGGACTCACAAGCGGTGCCTCTGCCTCTCCCTTCCCCCCAGGCTGAGACAAAGGCAAGAGGACATTTTCTAGCTCTGCTATTTATAACTCCAACCCAGAAATGGGGCCAAGAAGAGAGATAGGAAATAATTTGGCACAACTGGAACGTCACTTGCTCCCACCTCCCCTTTCTTGGTCTCTCTTACTGGGTGTTGGTCTTGGGTATATCCATGTGTCCATCTTTCCCTCTCTCTCTCTCACTCTCTGGTTTTGTCTCACCCAAAACTCTATGTTTACCCTTCTTGTCTCTGTCCATAGGAATCCTACTAGATTGTTTCTCAGTGTCTCTAATGTTTCCTCTGCCCCCTCAAACACTGTCATATTCTTAAGATTCTCTCTTCTCCCTCTTTGTCTTAAAAGCTCCAATACATGTTCTCCCTAATTCCTCTTCCCAGGTGTCCATTTTCTCCCTTTCTTCTTTTTCCAGGATTATACTTTTAAACAATTGATTTTTAATAGGCTCTCACTCTGCTGCCCAGTGGGACAATCCTTGCCCTGGGTGAGTTACTATACATTTGAGAGTCTGTGCCTCCATCTTGGCAACACTACACTTGTGTCCATCCCCTCCAGGTGCTCTCCAGGTAACACAGAAGACTGGCCCTGAGATCCTACTCTTATCATCCCCCAGACATGCCCTCTGCATCCCTTTTCTATCTCAGAGCCCTGACGTTGGAGAAGAGCTGATATGAGAATGCAAAAGAGTAAAATCAGGATGGAGCCCAGACTCCTGACTCTCGGCCCAAATATCATCCAACTGGGGTCAAAAGCCTTTAGAGGGGTGGGGGTGGGGGGAAGGAGAGGGTGGGATATATTAAGAGAGTAACGTGGAAACATATTACCATATACAAAATAGATAGCCAATGGGAGTTTGTTGTATGACTCAGGGAACTCAAACCAGGGTTCTGTAACAACCAGAGAGATGGAATGGGGAAAGAGGTGGGAGGGAGGTTCAGAGGAAAGGGACAAAGGTATACCTATGGCTGATTCATGTTGATGTTTGGCAGAAACCAACACAATTCTGTAAAGTATTTATCCTTCAATCAAAAAATAAATTGATTAAAAATAAACAGTTTTTTTAAAATGCCTTTAGAGCCCCAAATGCCTCCCTCTCTCCACCTGCAGCTCCTGCCTCCCTCCATCTCTACTCTGCTGATTCTTGCTAAATCTGAGGTTGAGATCAGATGCCAAGAATCTGCTTCTGACCTCCTGTGCCCAAATATTTGAGAAGTCACCTCACCCGCCACAGGAGGAAGGAGAAGGAAAGAAAAGAGAGAGAGAGGCCACCCAAAATTAGCCTGGCTATAAATAGTGGGGCAAGGGAGGGCGGGGAAAACGCAAGAGTCCCAGACCAGCCTAGTAAATTTAGACGTGTAGATTTTCTCTAAAGGAGAAATGAGGCCAGATTTGGAGTGGAGAGCAGCATTGCAGATTGAGGAGGGAATGAAGAAGCCGGAGGAATCCAGAGAACAGAAGAAGCTTAATATTCAAATAAATAATCTGCCAACGAACCTTTCTTCTGAATTTGAAGTTCAGGAATTCATTAAATTAAAACTAATGCTGATGCTGTATGATTCCATTCACATGACATTCTCAAAAGGAAAAACTATGGAGATGAAGAACAAACTAGTGATTGTCAGGGGACAGGGATGGGGAAGTGGAGGTGTGAATATAAACGGGTAGTACAGAAAGTTCCTTCATGGTGATGGAGAGTTCTTAATTTTGGTGGTTCTAAAGGAGAAATGAGGCCAGATTTGGAGTGGAGAGCAGCATTGCAGATTGAGGAGGGAATGAAGAAGCCGGAGGAATCCAGAGAACAGAAGAAGCTTAATATTCAAATAAATAATCTGCCAACGAACCTTTCTTCTGAATTTGAAGTTCAGGAATTCATTAAATTAAAACTAATGCTGATGCTGTATGATTCCATTCACATGACATTCTCAAAAGGAAAAACTATGGAGATGAAGAACAAACTAGTGATTGTCAGGGGACAGGGATGGGGAAGTGGAGGTGTGAATATAAACGGGTAGTACAGAAAGTTCCTTCATGGTGATGGAGAGTTCTTAATTTTGGTGGTAGCTATTGAATCCATCTGTAGGATAAAATTACATTGAATTATAAATGAAAGCATGTTAAAAAAAAACTGGGAAAAATCGAATAGGCTTATAGCCTAGTTAACTGTATAATATCTATGTCAAAGTCCTGGTTTGGATCTTGTGTGACGGTTATATAAGGTGTCGCCTCTGATGGAAGCTGGGTGAAGGATACACAGGATTTCACATACTACTTTTTGCAGTTTCCTCTGAGTCTACAACGATTTCAAAATAATTTCAAACCATTTCTTAAACTTGAGAAATGTCCAGACCCAGAAAAGACTCTTGCCCTTTTCTGCCAGCCCCTCCCCCCTCTAAGAACCCTCTTGCCCTCCATCTGGGCTCCCTATTTTTTCAGCTCCCCTGGAACACACAGTGCCCAGCTGCCGCCTCTAGGTGAGCAACAGACACTTCCAGAACACACACTGTGGGGTTAACATCTCCCTCCACCTCATCTGGCAACAAAGCCTTGGAGCAGATGTCCCAGGGTCAGCCTCTTCCTCCACAGCATAGACAACATGAGGACTTTCTCACCCCACCCACCTCTCCAGCACTGGAATCCTTCTGCGGGCCTCTGAATCTCTCCCATAGCCAAAGTTTGAACTATGGGCGTGGCTGGGCGAGAAAGGCTATACATGTGATTGAGGGCAGTCAGTGGGGAAATGGCTTGACCGCTCTGGTCTTTGAAGATCCCAGGGAAACCCCTTGTGTCTTGGGGAGAAGGACTGGGAGATCACTTCCCACAGTGAGCCATTTAGACTGGGCCCCTTTTCTCTGAGCACTGGCCTCAGGCCAACATTTGGAACTCGGCCACACCACCAACGGCCCCCTCTTGAAGCCCAGCCAGATTTCTCAGTATGAGAAGCCTTCTCCACTCACACCATGTCCTGCCTCAGTCCTCACCCAATCCCTAACTACTCAGCAGCTTCCGGCCCTACGGCTTGGCCCAGCCAGTCAGCCTGAAGCTTGCTAATTAAAGCAAGCTCTGAAAGAGAGGCCTGAGAAGAACAGAGAAATGAGTGGACAAAAGGAGTATGGGGGCACATTCACTGATTCTAAGAGGAAAATAATCTGGGTGGGAAAGTGTAAGCAGAGGTGGTCAGAAAGAGGTTTCAGATTTCAAGAGTCACATTCCTACTATGCATGCAGCCTGTGTCCATCTCTACCAAAGGCAAGTGGAGCTCAGTTTCAACAACGAGACTGAGGTTAGACAGTGAGCCACAGGGGCCCAGAAAAAGTAGGTGGAGGAAGACCCTGGAGAGATCAGCTGGAGTCCCCAGATACAGGTACCCATGTCCTCTGCTCAGCTCTAGGGCAAAGGAACAGTCAGTGTGTGGGAAAGGAGGATGGGGCTGATGTCCACAGAGCCCTGGCAGTCTCTACATCGATTATGAAAATGTCAGGTGGTTGTGCCAAGGGGGTGAAGGTAACACAGGATGGGCCTGGCACTCACCATGAGTCATCCTAATCTTAAATTACAGACTCATCGCTGAAACCCCCAATGCCAACCCCCCCGTTAGCCCCTGCCCTCTGTTTCACGGGTCCTTTTGTCACCATTCTCTGCCACCCCTTCCAATCTCTGCTTTTCTCTCCCAGCTTGGGGAGTGAGGCACCGGGCATCTTCCAGTCTGCCTCCAATTTGCTTGCTCACTGCAGTTGGAAGCAAAAGCCAGAAGGGGGGAGGACTGGCAAGGCTGCCCTGCGGTGCTCTCATTCTTCCCGCTTCTATTGATCAGCTCCTCTCTGGAGTTGAGCCTCTTCCCAAACGTTCCCGCCCTGCTGGTATTCCCTTCAACTGATGCTCCACAGGCATACAGAGGCATAGTGACAAGAGACAGGGAGCTGTCCCCCAAAGTGCTCTGGGCCTCCCCCTGCTGAGGTCTCTCCGGTGGTTTCTGCAGTATAGTACAGTGGTTACACTCAAGCTCTGGCATCAGATAACCCGGCTCTGTATCCTAGCTCGACTGCTTATGTGCTCTATCACTGCACTGCTCTGTACCACAGATTCTTCATCTGCACATTGTTATACTTCACATGACTATTCTCAGAATTAAATGAAATAATACATGTAGAGTGATTCACACAGGTATTAAATACTAGGAGATGTTGTTAAAGAAGTATCCATATAATAAGCACAGACACACAAACACAACATCCAACACTTTTTTTTTAATACTTATTTATTTGGCTGCATCGGGTCTTAGTTGTGGCATGTGGGATCTAGTTCTCCAACCAGGGGTTGAACCCAGGGCCCCCTGCATCGGAAGCACAGAGTCTTAGCCACTGGACCACCAGGGACATCCCAGTACCCAACACTTTTTATTCAGAGTTTTTATTTTGGCACTTAATGTTCTGCTTTCTGCTGCCAGTTAACCATTTCACTTACTAATCCTTTGACAGCTGGGCAGCTCCCTGGGCAGCTGTTTCTGCAAAGAGTTGAATGAACTGATCAGTAATCTTCAACTCTGACTCAGAAACTCAAGAATGTTCTATTCTAATCAGTCAGCATCCATTTCTCCTCCCTCTGCAAGTACATATAAAGAAGTCAGTTTTCAACCATGTAACTGAAGTGAGAGAACACCAAAGTTTTGAAAACAGCTTTAGATATGGTTTAGTGCAGTGGTTCGCAACCTTGAGGGCACATTACGTTCACCTGAACAACGTTCTAAAAAATACTTGTATCAATCCTCCACCCTCAGAGATTGGTCACGGACCAAGGCATAGTTTTTAAAACTTCCCCAACCGAGTCTAATGTTTAGCTAAGGCTGAGAACCGCTGATTTAATCCAATCTTCTAATTTTACTAAGGAGAAAACCAATAACCAGCGTGGATACACAACTTGCCCAAAGTCACCCAGCATGTCGGTGTACGGTGCACCAAGAGAGAATGTTTTAAGAGCGAGCACATGTTGGTGATGTTTATAATTTTTTCTTGTTGGGGTTAATCCCAGAAACACTTCTTTAGTTCAGAGAGATGTTATATAATTTACCTTCTACTTTGGCAGCAGCGCTTGTTCTGCTGGTAAGACTGAAATAAATGGGCTCGCATTCCCTGACCACAAAAGGACAGAGATGGAGTGGCACATTCACCACACATAGCCAGCCAAATAGCAAAGCTCCCTAGGAGGCCGCTGGAAATGCCTAAAACGCTGAGGGACTCTGGCGGGGTGGCGAGAAGAGACAGGGCTTGAAGAGGACAGCATTCCCCCTCTAGAGGGAGGAGCTGAGGATTCACTGAAAACCGGCCAGAGCTGCCAGGAGGAAAAGGCCAGGGAAGGAAAAGAATTTCAATTAGTCCTGGGAACCTCTGCTCCCGCAACAACCGAATCATGATCGACAGCCTGGCAACAACAACCCTCCTAGGATCCAGGGGAGATTAAAAACTGTTCTGCAATCTGAGTACTAAAGAAATCATCTCCCCACACTTAGCAAAATGAGTTCCCAATAAAGACAAGCGCTCACCTGCCCCTACTATCACCTCCCTTCCCAGCCAAGATCCTCTCTACCTATCACCCCAGGTCTCAAGAGGAGGGCGGTTCCGGGCCTCACGTGACATTGCGGCCACGTGACCCCGGCCCCGCGGGAGCTGAGCAGCGAGTGCCAGTTCCGCGAGTCGGAGGGGGGCTGGGCACGCCCTGCCCCGAGCCCGCCGCGATCATGCTGTCCCGCCTGCTGAAAGAACACCAGGCCAAGCAGAATGAACGCAAAGAGCTGCAGGGTAAGCCGAGTATCCAGCCCGCCGTTTTCTCTCCCTCCGCGGCCTAGCCTCAGCCCGGAGCCTGGATCTCAAGTAACGGCCCAGATCCGGGGAAGGGCGCGGGCTTGGGGCAGAGGAAATTACAGGAGCTTTGGTGGAGGGGAGTTCCGTTCCCCTGCCAATGGCTCTGGTCCCTTTAGCAGCATTAGCGTCCCCCTAGGCAACGTCCCCCGCGCTGTGTCCGCAGTATCCTAGCCCCGCCCCCTGTTCACGGAACGCTGTGCCGATTGGTCCAGGGGGCCGCTCGTCCTGGAAGTGGGAAGGAAATCTCCTGAAGAGAGGAGGGTGTTGAGGACCCGATAGGACTGGGATTCTTGGAGGCCTGAAACTGCCGAAATGGGGATGGGGCTTTTGTGTCCTGAATCCAGGCTTTTCCCAGCCAAGATCCTCTCTACCTATCACCCCAGGTCTCAAGAGGAGGGCGGTTCCGGGCCTCACGTGACATTGCGGCCACGTGACCCCGGCCCCGCGGGAGCTGAGCAGCGAGTGCCAGTTCCGCGAGTCGGAGGGGGGCTGGGCACGCCCTGCCCCGAGCCCGCCGCGATCATGCTGTCCCGCCTGCTGAAAGAACACCAGGCCAAGCAGAATGAACGCAAAGAGCTGCAGGGTAAGCCGAGTATCCAGCCCGCCGTTTTCTCTCCCTCCGCGGCCTAGCCTCAGCCCGGAGCCTGCATCTCAAGTAACGGCCCAGATCCGGGGAAGGGAGTGGGCTTGGGGGAGAGGAAATTACAGGAGCTTTGGTTGGGGGGGAGTTCCGTTCCCGTGCCAATGGCTCTGGTCCCTTTAGCAGCAGTAACGTCCCCCTAAGCAACGTCGCCCGCGCTGTGTCCGCAGTATCCTAGCCCCGCCCTCTGTTCACGGAACGCAGTGCCGATTGGTCCAGGGGGCCGCTTGTCCTGGAAGTGGGAAGGAAACCTCTGGAAGAGAGGAGGGTGTTGAGGACCCGACAGGACTGCGATTCTTGGAGGCGTGAAACTGCCGAAATGGGGATGGGGCCCTTGTGTCCTGAATCCATGCTGGGAACCCCAGAGTTACCAACTTTTAGGCCAAACCAGTGGGGGAAATGTCAAGTCTCCTGTCTAATCCCTTTTCCCCCTCCACCTAGAGAAGAGAAGGCGAGAGGCCATCACTGCAGCGACCTGCCTGACAGAAGCTTTGGTCGATCACCTCAATGTGGGGTATGAACCTCTTCCCGTCAACAGGAACACCCCTCCACCCAAGTTTAGGCACTGGCCTAGGCTTCAGGCTGCCCCTGAGGGGACGAGCTGTTCCTCTCATTCCCCTACCCTCCCCCACCCAGCTTAACTTTTATGGAGAGAGTCTTGAGTCAGCTCTGACCCCTAACATTGGGCAGCGGGGAGCAGCTGTGGCCGGTGG
The DNA here is from genome assembly GCA_006408675.1 of Madoqua kirkii. Classification (NCBI taxonomy): domain Eukaryota; kingdom Metazoa; phylum Chordata; class Mammalia; order Artiodactyla; family Bovidae; genus Madoqua; species Madoqua kirkii. Next base: position 22,112 of record SJYC01150793.1, on the reverse strand, counting down.
AGAAGCAGCCCGATTTCCCCTTCCCAACAATAACCTCCCTGGTGCTCAGGACTTGATGCCATCTGGCCACATCCCTTCACCCCTCCAAGTCCAGCTGTCACTTCTTGCGGGAGGGAGAGCACCGTCCTTCCCCACAGCTTCCCACCCTCTCCTTCTGCGCCTCCACCCTCTGGCAAGTCTGGAGAGCAACTGGCAGGAAAGAGATGACACAGCTGCTAAGAGTGAGGGCAGAACCTATGCCAGGAGCCACCACAGAGCCAGGCTGACACTCCCCCATCCTTCCAGGCCTCCAGAGACCACCTCTTGCTCCCATCCTAAGTCAGGATGCCAGTAATGACCAGATACATGGGAAGGAGGAGAGAACATTGCCTGTTGACCCCAAGTGACCCAGAATAGTGCAGAGATGATGACTTGATAGCCAGGCCATCTGTTGGGAGAAAGGAGGCAGTGTGATGCCTTCTACCCAGGGCAAGTGGAATAGCTTGGTTGTGAATTCAGAGACTGAGTCACCCAAGTGAGCCAGGCAGGGACTGTCATCTTCATTGCTCATCTCAGGAAGATTAGGGGAAGAGAAGGCTGTGGTTGGGACCTCTGATACCCCCTCCAGTTCTCCCCCTCCACTCAGTGTGAATGAGAGAAAGCAGGAGGTCAATGGGGAAAATGGGGATTTCAGGAGCTCCCAGGGGAAACTTGAAGCATTGGGAGCCCCCTGTGATTCCTGTTTGAGCTCCTATAACACCCCGCACTGTGACCCAGCTGTCTCCCAAAGGGAAGGGACAGGGTCGAGGCCTTCCTTCCCTCCCACATTGGCGCCTCCTGGGCTCTGCTGTGAGGTTGGCCCAGGCTTCTCCCACTTCTCTTTCTTTGCTTGGGGCCACTCTATGTCCAGCTTAGAGGGCAGCTAAGCCAAAGCCAGATTAGAAAGAAAGCCTTTTGTGTTGCTGCCCACAGCTCCTCTCATTCCCGGGAAAGGAAAACAAAGGCTCAGTCTATCTCAGCCCCTGTCAGGTGTCCTTCCCACTCTCTGGAACAACCCCCCCACCAACCCCCTTGCTCCCCTCCAGCCCCCACAGATTCCAGTGGGTGGGGGCACCGGATGTGGAGTCTACCAGCTGACCTAGAGCTTTGGGATGGAGGATGAAAGATTCATCAACCAATTAGGGAGAACAATTGTTGCACAATTATTGCTGGGGTGGGGGTGAGGGGGCAGAGGGGATACCAACCCCTTGGCAGTAATGGAACTGCAGTGAACCGTGATTGAGGAGAAGAGAAAGACTATTGCCTAGAGCAGAAGGAAGAGAGAGAGAGAGTGCGTGTGTGTTTGTTCATCTGTGTGGGCGAAAGGAGGACTGGGAGAGAGAGCTGGGAAGCAGCCCTTGGGATGTCTTTTCTTGACCCTGAGTTCCTGGGGAGGGGGTTGCTCTCCCACCCCACCCCGGATTCAGGGAGGGGCCCGATTTCCCTTCCCAACTTCTTGCACTGATTCCTGGCCTCCCAATCATTGCCAGATGTGTCCCTGCTGCTGGATTTTCCCAGCCTCCCCACAGCCCCTTTTCCCTCCCAGCTTCTTCCCCGTGGCACCCCATCCACCCCCGATGACCAAGTGCACCTTCTCTCCCCCAGCTTTGGGAGCTCCTTTCGGGGCAGGAAATGGTCTGTATCTGGTTAACTCTCCTGGGAATCCTGGGAGTGGAAGGGACCAGGCCCACTTGCATGTACTCGTAGTCACTTGCCTTACATCCAGGAATGGCCGAAATCCCAAGGTTTTCTCCAGCCTGACTCCTGAGCAGCCTACTACTGCAGCCCTGGGATGTTAGTTCTGGAGACCACTCCCCACCAGCTGGGTGAGATGGCCTCCCTCCTCCTCCAACCTCTAGTGTGGCCCAGGCCTACATGAACCAGAGGAAGCTTGACCATGAGGTGAAGACCCTGCAGGTCCAGGCAGCCCAGTTTGCCAAGCAGACAGGCCAGTGGATCGGGATGGTGGAGAACTTCAACCAGGCACTCAAGGTAAGCCACACTGCCTGCCTCACCAGCCTCATCCTATGACCCCATTGACTGCACCCTCAGGGGCTCCCCTCTGGACTGGGGTTAAGCAGAAAGTGGGGATAGTCCCAGAAAGCCCAGAATTCTATGGCCTCAGTGCCACGGAAGTTAGAGGAAGAGGTAAAAGCAGCTGGAGGGTCCAAGCAAAGCCCTTCCTAGGGGATGGATGGAATGTGCCCCCATCCAGCCCCTGGAGCCACACCCCACCCACCCTTACTCTTGGGCTCCCGCCCCCTCCCTTTCAGGAAATTGGGGATGTGGAGAACTGGGCTCGGAGCATCGAGCTGGACATGCGCACCATTGCCACCGCGCTGGAGTACGTCTACAAGGGGCAGCTGCAGTCGGCCCCCTCCTAGCCCCGCCTGCTCTCCCTGCCCCTACTCCTCCCACCTGCCCAGGCGGCAGGAGGGAGGCTGACAGCCCCTGAATAAAGCATGAGCCTCCATTTCTCCGTGTTTGTCTCTAGGAACTACTAGCTTAGTGTGGGGGGCGGGATGGAAGATTCAAAGGCTCTTCCTCTTAAGAGACACTACCAAAATTTAGGGTGTCTGTTTTGGGTAGGGACTGGAACTAGCGTCCTCTTACAGTCTCAACTCTCTTCTCCTCCTCGGGCCTGGTACCTGTTGCAGGTACCTTCCGGATAAGCTGAAGGTGGGAGTACCCCACCCTCCCCAGAGAAGGGCAGTGGGCCCCAACCCAGGACTTCCATTTCCGGCAGAGGAGAAACGAGACAGGGAGCAGGCCTGGTCCAGCTCTGGCTCTCTGCCTCTCCATGTGCTCACGGCCTCTCCCAGCCTGGTGCTAAGCAGTGTCATGAGTCTGGACCAGGTGGGAGATTAACTCTTGGGTGTGGGAGCACTTCAGGGCAGGGAGGGGGAGGAATGATAGGTCCAAGGGTTACCGACAGAGGGGGGCAGCTGCCATCCTGGACAGATACCCTTGTCTTAAGAATCTGTGACAGAGAGAGCCAGGAAGCCCCACTAGAAAAGACCAAGCCAAGGGGGAAACCAGGCGCTCCTGGCCGGTGCCAAGCCCTGGCTTCACCCGCAGGCCCAGCTTCCCTGGCTCCTCCTCCCCCACCCCACCCCCCGCCAGCCCCACATGCACTTAATACTTCTGGCACCCAGTCCACCCGCCACAGACTTTGGCCTTAGCTGTAGCTAGTGTGGGAGCCTGGGAAGACCTGGACCACAAGTTTCTCAAGCAAAACAAAAGGAGCAGCTTCAGGTACTATAGTACCTGCCAACAGCTTTCCCCTGAGGAGGTAAGCAGGGTGCTGGGGGGGTGGGGGGGGGCAGTGGCTATGAGAAGACTAGTGATATTGATAACCCAGAGCCTAAAGCTTGGCCTGTGTCCCCTCACACTTTATCCCCTTTGATCCTCCACAGCTCCCAGGTGGGCATGCTGGGTGTTAGCCCTACTTGGTAGATGAGAAAACAAGTTCAGAGACACAAGGCAGTGCTCAGCCTCACACGATAAGTTTGGAGCTACCAGGACTAGAATGCAGGAGTCCCTTATGTGTTTCCAAAAACAGGGCTTAGCTGGTTTAGTGAGAGCTAAGAGGCAACAACAAACAAGATCCCGTGTAGCTGGTCTGCGCAAGACCCAGCTCATGACCTTTCAGTTAAGTTACCCACAGATACAGGGTCTGCCCAGATCTTCACTTTACTTAGATGAACCATAGTTTGTCTGCAGGTTATCTGCCAAGCAGGTAATTTGTCAATTTGCTCAAACCAGAGACTTCCAGCTAGGCAAGGATCTGAGGGGTGAGGGCTGGTGGGCCAGCGTCAGCTAGACACGTCCCCCGGCCCAGCCTCGGCTGCCACCTGCAGGTCACCTGGGCTCCAGCCATGTGGCTGCCTCTGCTGCTGGGTGTCTTGTTCTGGGCAGCGCTGTGGTTGCTCAGGGACCGGCAGTGCCTGCCGGCCAGCGATGCTTTTATCTTCATCACCGGCTGTGACTCGGGCTTTGGGCGGCTCCTTGCTCTGAGGCTGGACCAAAGAGGCTTCCGAGTCCTGGCCAGCTGCCTGACACCTCGGGGGCAGAGGACCTCCAGCGGGTCGCCTCCTCCCGCCTCCACACCACTCTGCTGGATGTCACAGATCCCCAGAGCGTCCAGCAGGCAGCCAAGTGGGTGGAAATGCACGTTGGGGAAGCAGGTGAGTGTGGCGGGGGCCACGGGGATAGGCATGTGAGGTGTGCACACACAGGGGCTGTGGGAAACCATAGAGATGTGGCGGGAGTAACAGGGCTCAGATCCTCCCGGGAAGGAGAGGGGCTGTGGGAATGCCTCCCCTACCCCATGCCTCTCATCCCCCACAGGGCTGTTTGGTCTGGTGAATAATGCTGGTGTGGCTGGCATCATTGGGCCCACCCCGTGGCAGACGCGGGAGGACTTCCAGCGGGTGCTGAATGTGAACACGCTGGGTCCCATCGGGGTCACCCTCGCCCTGCTGCCCCTGCTGCTGCAGGCCCGGGGCCGAGTGATCAACATCACCAGTGTCCTTGGCCGCCTGGCAGCCAATGGAGGGGGCTACTGCGTCTCCAAGTTTGGCCTGGAGGCCTTCTCTGACAGCCTGAGGTGAGGGGGGCGGGGACTCCACTCCCAACTCGGGGAGCGTGCTCAACCAACAAATTAGCAGCTGCCCACCACATGGCATGGTGGAGTTTAGGGCTTGAGAGACAGTTTAGGGCTCGACTTCCAGGGTTCAGATCCCAGCTTTCACTCATGAGCTTGGTGACCTTAGTCAGTTACTGTTTTTTTCCCAGTTTGTTCCTCCTGTTAAATCACAATGAGGCCTGCCTCATGAGTGAGTAAAATGAGGGTATATGTGAGGCTCCAGCAGAGCCTGGTACATAGAAAATGCCCCCAAAATCCCACTCTTAATGTTAATGTTACTAATGATAACCATTACTTACCATGAGTACCTTTACGTAACACTTTCTCATTCAATGCTCCCTAAAATCCTGTAAGGATAGGTGTTAACACCTTTAGGGGATGGGCTTCCCTGGTGGCTCACACAGTAAAGAATCTGCCTGCAATGTAGGAGACCCAGTTCCCTGGGTTGGGAAGATCCCCTGGAGAAGGGAATGTCTATCCACTCCAGTATTCCTGCCTGGAGAATTCCATGAACAGAGAAGCCTGGTGGGCTAGTCTGTGGGGTCACAAAGAGTCAGACACGACTAAGGGACTCACACACACCACACAAACATACCCAAAGTCACCCAAGACCACACACTGGTGGGAGCACTGGCACGTATACCTACAGAGCCTGGTCCTCATGTCCTCCGGCCCCTATTTAGACAGCAACGTTCAAAGTCCCATGAGAGCACAAAGGAGACGCGACAGCCACAGGAACAGGGCCTGAATTTGGAACAGACCTTTGATTCCCTCAAGCTGAGCCACCTTCTCAAGGAAGCCTTCCTCTGTCACCATCACTCAGCAAACAGCATCAGTATCCACTTTTGTCCCTATGCCTCAGTCGTTTAATTTTCATTTAATCAGCACCATAGAAGTACACTTTCAACTTGGACCTGGGTAGCCTGTTCTGGGTACTCCCACGTTCCCCCAGCAAACACCAGTCTAATTTTTCCCCAGCAAAAATCCAGCACTTTGGACCCCATGTTTTGGAATCTAGGGAACATGATTCTTCCAGTTCAGGAGTTGGCAGATTGTGCTTCCAGGGCCAGATCTCTAGGCAGCTGCCTACAAGCTAATAATGGCATTTGCATTTTTAAATAGTTACACTATAATCAGTTATATAAGTACCTACATAATATCTAGATCTGCAATACTGAAAATATTTACTATCCGGCCCTTTAAGAAGTTTGCTGGTCCCTGCTCTAGGTTCTAGAAGAGAGTACAAAAGGAAGAAAAACTCAAATAAACCTCCTTGGGACTTCCCTGGTGGTCCAGTGGTTAAGACTCTATGCTTTGACTGCAGGGCACCCGGGTCTGAACGCTGGGGGAACTAATACCCTGCATGACACAACATGGCCAAAAAACAAAAACAAACGACACTCCGCCTTCCCTCTGACCCGCTTGCCCCTCATCCAGTGGCAGTGGGGATGTCTCTTCTGTCAGAAATCCTGACCCTTTTCCCTTCTCAGCATGCCTACAATGTTCCTGAAGGTCCTCTCCCTATACAGATAAGAACCCAGAAACCTCTCTCTGCCTTCACTCCAGGCGAGACGTGGCTCCTTTTGGGGTACGGGTCTCTATTGTGGAACCTGGCTTCTTCCGAACCCCTGTGACAAACCTGGAAACTTTGGAGGACACCCTGCAGGCCTGCTGGGCACGGCTGCCTCCAGCCACACAGGCCCTCTATGGGGAGGCCTTCCTCACCAAATGTGAGTAGCTGGGCCCGCGAAGGGGCACATGAAGGGAAACAAGGGTGCCGGAAGGCCAGGCCTGCATCAGCCTGCTGGGAGGAGACATGCAGGGCAGTGAGGGAGGGGATGAGGGACAACGGGGTGCCATAGGAGAACACCTCAGCCATAGGGAACCTGCCCACACCCCAAACTGAGAAGAGGACTGAGAACCCCAGGAGACACGGCCTGGGGTGGGTTGGAGCAGGACAGAGACACTGATCGCAACCGTCCACTGGGCTGCAGACCTGAGAGTGCAGCAACGCATCATGAACATGATCTGTGACCCGGACCTGGCCAAGGTGGGCAGGTGCCTGGAGCATGCCCTAACTGCCCGTCACCCCAGAACCCGCTACAGCCCAGGCTGGGATGCCAAGCTGCTCTGGTTGCCAGCCTCCTACTTGCCAGCTAGCCTGGTGGATGGTGTGCTCGCCTGGGTCCTTCCCAAGCCTGCCCAGACGGTCTACTAAATCCAGCTCTCCAGCAAAAGATGGTTGTTCAAGGCAAGGACTCTGATTTATTCTATCCCCTCACCCTGGTACTGCCTGGTGCCTGGCATAAAACAGTCACTCAATAAATGTGTATTATTCAAAACAAAAAACACTGTGGGTGGGCAGAAATGAAGGTGCACAGTGGGAGTTCAGTTCAGTCACTCAGTCGTGTCTGACTCTCAGTGACTCCATGAATCACAGCACGCCAGGCCTCCCTGTCCATCACCAACTCCCGGAGTCCATCCAAACCCACATCCATTGAGTCGGTGATGCCATCCAACCATCTCATCCTCTGTCATCCCTTTCTCCTCCTGGCCTCAAGCTTTCCCAGCATCAGGGTCTTTTCAAATGAGTTAGCTCTTCACATCAGGTGGCCAAAGTATTGGAGTTTCAACTTTAGCATCAGTCCTTCCAATGAACACCCAGGACTGATCTTTAGAATGGACTGGTTGGATCTCCTTGCAGTTCAAGGGACTCTCAAGAGTTTTCTCCAACACCACAGTTCAAAAGCATCAATTCGTAGGTGCTCAGCTTTCTTTGTAGTCCAACTCTCACATTCATACATGACCACTGGAAAAACCATAGCCTTGACTAGATGAACCTTTGTTGGCAAAGTAATGTCTCTGCTTTTTAATATGCTGTCTAGGTTGGTCGTAACTTTCCTTCCAAGGAGTAAACGTCTTTTAATTTCATGGCTGCACAGTAGGAGACTGACCCCATTTAACTCCTAACCTAGGCTGGGGCTTCCCTGGTGGCTCAGTGGTAAAGGATACACCCGCCAATGCAGAAGAGGCAGGAGACATGGAATCAACAACCACTACCACCTAAGCTGACATCCTCCAGGGTCTCTGACGTGTTTAGTACCTGCAAAACATCTAGTACCCACAAGGGGGCGCAAGGGGACAGTCTTGTGTGTTTGAAGCTGCACCTAGAGTCGTGGCCACCAGAGGGCACTGTTGGATGTCGCCTTTCTGCGTGAAATAAGGTTGAAGTCAAGTGTTAAAAGAGTGGGAATAGGGGTGTGGAGAGATGGTGAAGACGAGTCAAAGCCAAGCTGGGTGGTTTCCATGGAAAAACAGGCACCCACCTCTTAAATTCTTCTATTATCTAAAGTAAGTCAAGAAGGACATAAACTGGCTGCACAGGTATAAAAGTGACTTGTCAAGAAAAAAAAAAAGTGGATTGTCACCACCCTGAAAGAAGCCAGGCCCCCTTGAGGATTAGTGAAGCAGGGAGTACTTCCCTGGTGGCTGGCTGTCTACAGTTCGGGGACCTGGATTCGATCCCTGGGTCAGGAAGATCCACTGGAGGAGATGGCAATCCACTCCGGTACCACTGCCTGGAAAATTCCATGGACAGAGGGGCCTGATAGGCTACAGTCCATGGGGTCGCAAAGAGTCGGACACCACTGAGCGACTTCACTTTCAGAGGTGGACAGAAGGCCAGGGAGAAGATGTCGAAAGTGGATATAGGATGGCCTCTCCCAGGTAGGGCCTTTGTAGGGAATCCCATTGACTTGGGAGATGGTTTCATGAACCCTTCAGCACTGAGCTTGGCAGCACAGGGAGGGCAGTGGGCCTCAACCTCCTCTGGATCCCCACATCCACTGCCAGACCAAAGAAAGCCTTGAGCAAAATCCTCCTTTTGCCCCACCCTTTCCCAGAGGTGCCTTTCCCAGGCCAGCCTTTCCCAGAGGTGCAAATAGAATAGGGTCCCAGGGATGGGAATAGGGATAAAGAGAGAGAAGGGTTAAAGTATCGCTTTTTAAGACAAACTGAGACTCTTTCTCTTTGGGGTCTGAAAAAATAATCCGTTTAATTGAAAAACCTGGAGTATATTACCCCACTCCCCTGGATGAGGGGGCTGAAGAGACAGACCCCCTACATCACCTCATAGCCACTTCGGATGCTCTTCACAAGGCAGCATGCCAAGACAATACCCAGGATCTAGAAGGACAGAGAGAGATGGGGGTGAAGAGGAGTCAGGGAGGCAAGAGAGAGACCCACCCAAGAGACAACCAGGGCTCCCCTCCACAGACCAGCCCCCTGCTCAGCACCCTCCCACTGCCCCTAGTCCCCAGATGCCCAAGGGGGCCTCTCACCTCCACAAAGGCAATGCCCAGGGCTGCCGCAGCCACCACCAGCACATTCTTCCTCAGCCAGGCCGCAATCTTCTCCACACAGCCCTGCCGGGTGGCAGGCACACAAAACAAGACCCTGTCAGAAATTCCCACACCCCCCTGCCTGCCCACCTGGCTCCCCCACCCTCTGTCCCTTTCATTCCATCCCCAGCATTACCAGATTCCCTCCCAATCCCTGATGCTCAGTTTCCCAGAGCCCCGACCTTCTTCACTTCCACCCCTGGTCCCTCTCACCTCCTGAAACATTCCCGACTTCCCCAAGTCCCCTACTATCTCAGCCCTCTTCCTACCTCAGTATGGATGTCCTTCACAGCGAAATTAACCCCACAGTTATTAGTGATGTTGACGCAGCAGGAGTCAGGGACTCGACTGGCCATGGTCGGGATCTTCTCCCAGTCTGTGTAGTTAGCCGCCCCGCAGCACTTAAACTGGGGGAGAGCGGAGACATGGAAGGGAAAGCTGTTAAGTGACCCTCCATCTTCAACATGGAGGTAAGAATTTCCTTCTCCTACTACGCCTGCTCCCAGCAACCCCACTCACATCTTTCTGCATCTTGTCCAGGATCGATGCCGTCTGGTTGGCTTTTGGATAATTGTTCATCTGCTGCCGGAAGTCCTTATTAAATTCTGATCTCACCTGGGAATAGGGAGGAGCACCGTGGAGGTCAGGACTCAGGGCACCTAGGTCCCAGAGCAGCCAGGCCTCTAAGGCAAGGACTTCCCCTTATTCCCTGCTTACCTTGTCTCTAAACACATAGCCAGCAATGGCTGCAGCCACTTCAACTAGCATGATAAGGGACAAGAAGATGGCAAACTGCAGGTGCAAAGGACAGGAGTCAGGTTTGGAGTCTGGGTGGAAGGGCCCTGCCGGCCTCAGGAACATTCAAGGCTTCCCTCACCCACCCACCCCACAAACCCTGCCCAGAGAAATGCCCTTTTGGCAGCCCCAGGCACCCACGCTGGCCCACACCCACTCACCGTGATCATAAGACAGTAGTTCTCCTTGCAGGCTCCACAGCAGCCCACAAAGGCCACCAGGAAGAGGAAGGCCCCCACTGCGATAATGACCACAGGCAACAGGAAACTAGGGGTGGCTCCATGGGTCATAGTCTGATTCAGGACGAGCTGGGTGGCTACGCCCACAGCAATCAGTCCCACTGCACAGGCCTGTGAGGAGGAGGGCAGGTCAGGGCTCGGAAGACCCATCACCCACCAGGCCCCCACGGTGGAAGGCGCCAGGTGACCCAGGACACAGAAGCCCACTCCAGAAGACTGATTCTCACACTCCAGGAAACTTTTGACAGTGGAGGAGGAGGCTGACCCATCCTTGCCCTACCATGAGAGCTAGGCAAACTGGGAGAAAGCCGTCAGGAGGACCCACACCTTCCTTCAAGCAACTTCTCACCAAATGCAAAAAAGAGAAGTTTCCAGTAAGCCTTGATCCCAGGACACAGATGCCTCACAAACAGCAGTGCTTCCTTTGAGCCTCTTCCTATGGGCCTCCAGGGCTCCCAGAATTGCCCTCTCACTATCCTCATCAGCGACCACATCCTCACCAGCTGCGAGGAGGGCTCCTCAGGCCTCCTGGGCCTGGGAGAAGGGAGGGGTTAAAGGGGTCAGAGTGGCCGGTCCCTCCTTGGACAAACAGTAGCCTCTCAAGCCAGGAGTCCAGGATTGGAGAAAGAGATGGGCAGAGCCCTTACCCACCCCGAGCGGCCCGGAGGGGTGATGAGGAAATGAAGAGGGATGAAGGGGTGGCGGGAGAGAAAGAACAGAGAAGCGGGGAGCCGAGGCACACTCGAGGCGAGGCGTGGGGCGGCGATAGCATCAGAACTGGCAGTTGGCTGGTTGCCCCACTGCCCCATATCACAGGAGGCTGGGTCACCAGACAGGAAGGGCCCGGAGAGCTTACAGAGAAAGAGACCGGCCATTGTCGGCCCAAACCAGCCTGAGGTTCCCGAAAGCTGGAGGAGGGGACGGCCGCGCTGGCTTCGGCTGTAGCCCGGGCTTTTTCCTCCCACATCTGGTCTCCAGCTGCCTTCATTGTTGGCCGCTCAGCCCTCATCCCTCCGGAGCCAGGTCGCCCTGCACCCTGCCAGCGCGCCCCCGCCGGCCCCGCTCCCCACTCACGCAGAAGGCCAGCAGGAGAACGTAGAGCAGGAACTTGACACATTTCATTCCTCCTTCCACAGCCATGGCTGCCTGGCCTGGGGCAGAGGGGCGGGCAGGGGGATCAGAACCGGTCGAGGCGGGATCTCGCTTTCCGAGCTCCCTGCCGGCCCTCGAGACTCCCCTGCGCCGCCCCCATTCCCGGCCCCTCCCACCCGGAAACCCGCGGTCAGATCCACGTCTTCCAGCCCCTCTCCTACCAGCAAGAGAAGGGTGGGGGCGCCCGCAGCCCAGCCTGGGCCCCGCCCCGTCGCCTCCCGGGGGCCCGGGGCCCACCCGAGGGCGCCGGCAGCGGCCAAGACCAAGCGCCCACCCTCGACCCTCCAGCCCCCAGGTGTTAAACACCCCTCTCCACTCAACCGGTCACGGAAAACTCTCCTCAGCCCCAGCCCGACCCCCGGGTCCTTTTCCCTGGGTTCTGATCACCGAAGAACAGAAGTGCGGCGGGCGCCCCCGCACTCCAGCCCGCCCCGGGCCTCCGGAACTTCACCAAGTTGCAAAGTTGCGAGGGCCTCGGGAGTGGCGGGAAATGCGGCGGATCTGCAGAGGCCTGGGGCGAGCCCCCGAGCTGGGGGCGACCGGTGACCCCCTCCCCACTCCCCGCCGCAGCCTCGCGGATCCCGCGGCCTACCTGGGCTCCCGCAGGCTGTGTGCTGCTCTCCCGCCGCCGCTCAGGGGCTCTCTAGCTGCGCCCCCCGGCTCCGGCCCCGCCCGGCGCGCGGCCCCGCCCCGGCTCCAGCCACAGCCCCCTCCCCCGCCGAGTGGCCTCCAGCCTCCCTCATGTGACGCGGGAACAGCTGCGGCCTGAGTCACTGGGCTCACATGGGGAAGGCCAAGCCCCCCGCCCGGTCGAGGCCACGTGGCCCCCGCCCGGAAGACAGCGCCCACCCCCACCAAGCGAAGGCAGCCAGGGCAGGACCTCGGGGTGCCTGAGGCCCTTCTGGCACCCCCAGAAAGGGGCCACCTCGGAGTAGGAGAGCGGGACTCGGCGCCGCCTGGATCTCTCTGGCTCAGGGGAAGGAGGAGGCATGTGAAAGCCAAAGGAGCGAGAAGCCGCCCGGAGTTACTCTCTGAGCAACGGGTCGGACTGCAGAGCTGAGGCGAGATGACCAGATGGTCTTCAGAAGGCCTCCTCATCCTCCACCCAGAGCCCACCCTCTTCCTCTCGCTCCAACTCCTTTACAGCCCCCGACCCCTGCCCCGGAGTCAACAGAGGAAGCTGCTGGCTCTCTGGGATCTGGTGGGGCCAGAATAAACTTTAAGAAAGGCTCCAGCCTCACAGCCTCTAGCGTTCTGGAATGGGTGTTCCTGTCCCCCTCCTCAGTTTTCTGGGGCTCCAGAGTAATGAGCCGAGAAGTGGAAGAAGCACTCCCCAGCACCATGTCATCCAGCCAATCAGGACGCGTCAGAGTCAGGCTCCTCCCTCTGTGGGAGGGTGGCCGATGCGGCCTCCCACCCCTCCGGGATCTCCCTGTTTCGATGGAGGTTTGGGGGCGACCCCTCACGCGGGCTTCCCTGGTGGCTCAGAGGTTAAAGTGCCTCCCTCCAATGAGGGAGACCTGGGTTCGATCCCTGGGTCGGGAAGATACCCTGAAGGAAATGGTAACCCACTCCAGTATTCTTGCCTGGAAAATCCCATGGACGGAGAAGCCTGGTCGCAAAGAGTCGGACACTACTGAGCAACTTCACTTTCACTCACGTGGGCATGGCATATATACCCTGGATTGCCCCCATCCCATCCCGGTGGACAGCCCAGAGGACTGAAAGGTGAGGGAGTGGTCTCAAGTTGCCTCCCTCCCTGTGAGCCATGGTGGTCCCCAGGAGCTATGTGAACAGTTGAAGAACATAACCAGCCACTACAACCTGCCCGCCCCGCCTGGGCCCCGTCCCTTAGATTCTTCTCATCTAGCCTGAAGAACCATTTCCTGAGACAAGGAAGGAAAGAAACTACGAGCAAGAGGAAGGCGATCTGGGCTGGGCTGAGAGCCAGCTTCCGGAATCACAGTCTTCCAGTAAGACACGCTAAGGCCCTTCTGGACCTTGTGTGCCTGCGTGCATGCTAAGTCGCTTCAGTCCTGTCCAACCCTGTGCAACCCCATAGACTGTCCATGGCACTCTCCAAGCTGGAACACTGGAGTGGATCCTTATGTCCTTCTCCACTTCTGGACTTTGTTTTCCACTTATCACCGCAAGTGGGCTGTGCAGGAGGAGCCAAGATGCTGTTTCTGCCAGCCATGTGCTGGGCACAGGGCCAGTGCGGCAAGAGAACTGGTGGTCCTGTCCTGTGCCAGCAGGCAGAAGCAAACCCACACTGTGAACAGAGGCAGAAACCCCTGGTGACAGCTGGATGAGCTCAGAGGGAGGGACAGGTGGTGCCTCTGCCCCAGAGAAAAACAAAATGAATGAATTTCACCGAGGTGGTTGGTGCTCTCTGAGGTGTATGTGTTAGTCACTCAGTCGTATCTGACTCTTTGTGATCCTATAGACTGTAGCCCACCAGGCTCCTCTGTCCATGGGATTCTCCAGGCAAGAATACTGGAGTGGGTTGCCATGCCTTCCTCCAGGGGATCTTCCTGACACAAGGATCAAACCTGCGCCTCTTTTGTCTCCTGCATTGGTACGTGCCACTCGGGAAGTCCCAATAACAATAATAAAAGGGCAGTCACTCAGTTCCAGGGACAGGGAAAGGGCCAAGTGTAAAAAGGATTAGTTTTAAAAGTCCACGGCAGGAACTTTCCTGGTGGTCCAGTGGTTAAGAATCTGCCTTGTGGTGCAGGAGACACTGGTTCGATCTCTGGTCCAGGAAGATCCCACATGCCATTGGGCAGCTAAGCCTGTGTAGCACAGCTGCTGAAGCCTGCACTCCCTAGAGCCTGTGTTCTGCAACAAGAGAAGCCACTGCGATGAGAAGCCCACACACCACAAGTGGAGAAAGCCCACATGCAGCAATGAAGACCCAGTGCAGCCAAAAATAAATCAATTAAAAAAACAAAGCCCTTCCAGTGCAGGGGCATGGGAACCAAAGACCCCTCATGGCATATTGGGGTCGGCTGGCTCACAGGGCTGGGGAACGATGTGGTGACAGATGGTGGGCAGGGAGGTGGTCTGCAGTTAAGACTGAGAAACTTTAACTACCAAAACACCAAGCATAATGCTTGGTCTTTGACTGAATCTTCGCCTAAACAAACTAACTATGAAAGACATTTTAGGAAGAACTTGTTATTCAGTTGCTAAGTCATGTCTGACTCTTTGTGACCCCATGGACTGCAGTCTGCCAGGCTTCCCCGTCCTTCTCCATCTCCCAGAGCTTGCTCAAACTCATGTCCATCGAGTCAGTGATGCCATCCAACCATCTCATCCTGTCACTCCTTCTCCTCCTGCCCTCAATCTTTCCCAGCATCAGGGTCTTTTCCAGTGAATCAGCTCTTCACATCAGGTGGCCAAGGTATTGGAGCAACTAGGCAAATCTGGTGGCTCCCTGGTAAGCAAATCTGGGCTTCCCTGGTGGCTCAGAGGTTAAAGCATCTGCCTCCAATGCAGGAGACCCGGGTTCGATACCTGGGTTGGGAAGATCCCCTGGAAAAGGAAATGGCAATCCACTCCAGTATTCTTGCCTGGAGAATGCCATGGACAGAGAAGCCTAGTAGTTTACAGTCCAACGGGGTTGCAAAGAGTCGGACACGACTGAGCAACTTCATGTCACGTCACGTCAGGCAAATCTGAATATAACTGAAGATTAGACATGAGAAAATAATGTTATTGATAGTATGATTATATAGGAAATCTTTTCTATTTTTTTAAAGATGCATACTAAAATATTTCAGGGTGAAGTGTCACATCTGTAATTGACCTTGGAATACTTCACAAAACAACAGATGAAGTGAAAAGAAGACAGTCTGACGTGTACATCCATGGCTGATTTGTGTCACTGTATGGCAAAAACTACTACAGTATTGTAAAGTAATTAGCCTCCAATTAAAATAAATTAAAAGTTAAAAAAGAAGACAGTCTGGGTGACACGACTGTTAAGAACCTAGCGGCCATGTAGGGTGTGTTCTCAAGGCAAAGGGGAGGGTGGGAAATCACCAAGAGGGTGGACACCAACCTCCTGCTGAAAGGAGGAGGAATGAATGCTGGTGCCTCTTGGTCCAAGGGAGGGCTGATGAAGGCCAGGACCAGGGAAAGGAGGGGAAATCCTGGGAGGGGCCTTTCAGAGAGAAAATCAAAACGGTTAGACTGCCTACCTGTGGGAGCAGAAGAGGAAGTGGGAAGAGTCTGAGATAACTCAGAGTTTCCAGACCTGGGAGCCCAAGGGAGAGGTGGTGGTCCCCGAAGACAGGAAGCACATAAGGTGCAGCCGGATAGAGACGTCCCACCTGGAATTAGGAATGTGAGACTCAGAAGAGAGGAGCAGTCAGACTAGAGAAAGAAAGTGATATTGAAATTCACAGACAAGGCGTTCCTGCTGACTCAGGGGTAAAGAATCCGCCTGCCAATGCAGGAGACATGGGTTTGATCCCTGGGTCAGGAAGATCCCCTGGAGAAGGGAATAGTTACCCACTTCAGTATTCTTGCCTGGAAAATTCCGTGGACAGAAGAGCCTGGTGGGCTACAGTCCATGGGATCGCAAAGAGTCAGACATGACTGAGTGAGTAAACAACAGCATATGCACAGATGAGTGAAGGCCAGGGCGAGAGAACACTGAGACAGGATTTCAGAAAACCCTTGCGTTTAAGGAAGATGGGGGAGGGGTTAGTAGTAGTAAGTAATCCGAAGGGGAAAGGAAGTTGCGGAGCTGGGCTCCTCACTCTGCCAGGCCCAGTGCCAGGCACTTGGAGCCATGAGTTCTCTCAGTCCTAATGAATGACAACACAGTGAGGGCTGTGTGATTTGTCCTGTTTTGAAAGTGAAAGTGTCAGTCACTCAGTCGTGCCTGACTCTTTGAAACCTCATGGATTGTAGCCGGCCGGGTTCCTCTGTCCATAGAATTCTCCAGGCAACAATACTGGAGCGGGCAGCCATTCCCTTCTCCAGGGGATTTCCCCGTCCCAGAGTACAAACCTGGGTCTCCTGCATTGCAAGCAGATTCTTTACCACCTGAGCAGAGAGATAAGGAAATTGAGGCTCAGAGACAGGGAGTGACATGCCTGAGTCCAAACTAGTAAAGGGCATTGTTAGGATTTGAACCCAGATCTCTGGGGGTTCCAGAGCCTCAGCTTTCTCCTCTGTCTCACTCTCTCAGAGGCCATGAGAAAAGAGAACTTCAGAGCAGGAAGAGGGGACAGTGTTCAGAAGCACTGAATAGTAAAGAAAAGTGAGATGTAAGAGAAGGCCATTGGGTGGGGTGGCATTTTCCAGAGCAGAGCCAGGGCAGGATCCTGAGCAGCCCCTGGGTGAGTGTGGAGGCCTCTAGGCAGGCAGGGGCAGAGCTGGGAGGTGGCTCAGGAGGATGGGACCCTCCTACAGGAACACCAGGGGGAGGGCTGGAAACCGCACCTCAGCCAGGGTGGCGTGCTGGCAGCAGCTGGGAGAGAAAGAAGAGGGCCAAGGAAGACAGGAAAGGATGGGGCCAAGGAGACCCAGGGGAACGGATCTGTGTGGAGCTGGAATGGGCAGGCAAGAAAAGTCCATTCCTAGTCACATTCCTAGTCATGTTCATAGAGCCTGTTATTGTTATTGTTCCACTGGGTATACAGCTTCTAATTCGGAAGATGAAAAAAATCCGGAGATGGACAGTGGTGACTGCTGCACAACATGTGAATGTACTGAGAGCCACTGAACACTTTAAAAACAGTTAAAATGGTAAATTTTGTGTTATGTATATTTTAACACAAAATTTTGTATTGAAGTTTAGTTGACTTACAGTATTGGGCTAACTGCTGCTGTCCAGCAAAGTGATTCAGTTATACATATATATATATATATATTCTTTCTTATCTTCTTTTCCATTGTGGTTTATCCCAGGACATTGAACGTGGTTCCCTGGGCCACACAGTAGGACCTTGTTGTTTATCCATTCTATACATAAAAGCTCGGGGAATTCCCTGGCAGTCCAGCGGTTAGGACTGTGTTCTTCCACTCCAGGGGGCACAGGTTTGATCCCTGCTCTGGGAATTACGATGGCATCATCTTTGCAATGGACATGAACTTGGGCAGACTTCAGGAGATGGTGTGGGACAGGGAGGCCTAGTGCGCTGCAGTCCATGGGGTCACAAAGAGTTGGACACAACTGAGCGACTGAACAATTGGGAACTAAGATCCCACATGACTCAACACTGCCAAAAGCATAAATAAAAAGTGGAGGTAAAAAGCCTTACATCTGCTAACCCCAACCTCCCACTCCATCCCTCCCCTAACCCTCTCCCCCTTGGCAACCAGCAGTCTCTTCTCTATGTCAATGACACTATTTTTTAAAAAAAGAATGGCCTACCCCTCTAGCCAGGAAAGTTGGCATAGAGCCCTGGGTACCTCTGAGTGGGGAGGCAGCTGACCTCAGACCTGGCCCCTCACATCACATCCTTCAGAGCCTCCAGCACCAACTTCAAGGGCTAGAATCCAGAAATGTCACATGACCAGCTGGACTTCCTAGGGTAAAGAACCCACATGCCAGTGCAGGAGATGCAAGAGACACAGGTCAGAAAATCCCCTGGAGGAGGAAATAGCAACCCACTCCAGGATTCTTGCCTGGAAAATTCCATGGGCAGAGGAGCCTGGCAGGCTAAAGTCCAAGAGGCCACAAAGAGCAGGAGATGACTAAGCAACTGAGCACACACATACATACATACACTTGATCAGCTCAGGATCTGTCCCTTGGGTGCCTGGCACCGGTCAGTGGTGGGTGAGCTGGGGTGGGTTTCTCCCCACCCCCTCCCCACACAGCAGAACCACGCTGCTCTCTAGCTCTCCAACCAGACCAGCAGCAGGGCATGGGGGCCACAGGTGTCCCAAGGAAGGGTAGTGCCATCTGAGAGCACATAGGCATCACCCAGACCCACTACAACACACAGCAGCTGGCAGCCAGCACCCAGGGCCTCCCACAGCCCAGACCTGCAACAGACCTCTTGTCCCCTCCACTCAGCAGGCCCCTGGCCTGAGCCCCACTAGGAGGGGCCAGCCCAGAGGTGAGGCTGCCAGGCTGGGTCCTCAGCTCTCTGCCCTCATTCTTACCCGCCCCTCTCTTGGGTGCTCTGGTGGGAAAGGGAGGCCCCAGTGAACTGCCTGTTGAGGACCTTGGGGGTAGTGAAGCATGGGAGAGGAGCCAGGAGGCATGAGGAAGGGGAGAAGGAGAGAGCTGAGGAGGGAGGGTGGAAGAGGAGTGTGGAGACACAGGAGCAAATAGAGGAGGGGGAAGACAAGGGAGAAGTTGGGAGAGAGGGCAGGGGAAACAGAGAAGAAGGATGAGGTACAGGGTGGGGAGAAGGCAGCAGGAGGAGACAGGGATGGGAGAGAGAAAGAAAAAGGATGCCCTCTTCACTGGGAGGACAAGAAGGGCGACGTGGGCACTTCAGATCCAGAGGTCAGGTCTGAACTGGGGACCCGAGATTGCAATCCAGAAGCCTTAGCTTTGGATAGGAGAGAGGCAGGGGTGCTTGAGAGCAGCTCTCAGATCTCAGGGTTAGATCAAAACAAGGGCAAGCCTGGAGATGTTTTGACTGCCCGGTCTGGGAGCACAAAGAGGAGACTCCAGTCACCGTGGGGCCAACCCCAACTTGGGGCAAGACCAGCTCACTGCACTATGGTACCCAGGTGAATATCCTTGCCAGTCAGCTCACCTCCTCACCGTGAGGAAAGGAAGGCTCAAAGAGATGAAGCCATGGACTCAAGTACAACCTGCAAGTGAGGACCGGGGTCTTGACCAGCAACTCTGGTGCCTCAGGTACCATGTTTGCCACCAGCAAGCAACACCCTGAGGTCAGAAGCCTTGGTGACAGACAGGCTCTGCCCCACATGAGTAGGTGACTTTGGCTCAACTCTCACCCTCCCTGAACCGCAGCTTTCTCCCACTTAGGCAGGAGGAAGACCACTGCCTTCCTCACGGCACAGGACAGTTGTGAGCATCAGAGGAGAATGAAAGGGATCGTTTTCTTACCTTAAGTATTGTTGCTGTTGTTCAGTGTCTAAATCGGGTCTGACTCCTTGTGACTCCATGCACGCCAGACTCCTCTGTCTTCCACTATCTCCCAGCGTTTGCGCAAATTCATGTCCAATGAATCGGTGATCTAAGCATCTCATCCTCTGCCCCCTCTTCTCCCTTTTTCCATCAATCTTTCCCAGCATCAGGGTCTTTTCCAGTGAGTCGGGTCTTCTTTACATCAAGCGATCAAAGTATTGGAGCTTCAGCTTCAGCATCAGTCCTTCCAATGAATATTCAGGGTTGATTTCCTTTCAGACTGGTTTAATCCCCTTGCAGTCCAAGGGACTCTCAAGAGTCTTCTCCAATATCACAGTTCAAAAGCATCAATTCTTCGGCTCTCAGTCTAGTTTATGGTCCAACTCTCACATCCATACATGACTACTGGAAAAACTATAGCTTTGACTACATGGATCTTTGTCTACAAAGTGATGTTTCTGCTTTTTAATATGGTGTCCAAGTTTGTCATAGTTTTTCTTCCTAGGAGCAAGTGTCTTTTAATTTCATGGCAGCAGTCACCATCCGCAGTGATTTTGAAGCCCAAGAAAATAAAATCTATCACTGCTTCCACTTTTTCTCCTTCTGTGTGCCACAAAGTAACGGCACTGGATGCCATGATTTTCATTTTTTGAATGTTGAGTTTTAAGCCAGCTTTTTTACTCTCCTCTTTCACCCTCCTCAAGAAGCTATTTAGCTCCTCTTCACTTTCTGCCATCAGAGTGGTATCATCTGCATATCTAAAACTGTTGATATTTCTCCTGGCAATCTTGATTCCAGTTTGTCATTCATTCAGCCTGGCATTTCACATGATGTACCCTGCATGTAAGTTAAATGAGCAGATGACAATATACCTTAAAAATGATAAGTCTTAAATGAAATTACAAAACGGAAACAGACTTCAAGAATGAGCTTACAGTTGCCAGGGGAGGGGAGGAAGGATGAGAGGAAGGGATAGTTAGGGAGGTTGAGGTGGACATGCACACACTGCTGTATTTAAAATGTATAGCCAACAAGGACCTACTGTATACCACATGAAACTCTGCTCAATGTGTGGCAGCCTGGCTGGGAGGGGAGTTTTGGGGAGAATGGATACAAGTATGTTGAGTCCCTTCGCTGTTCCCTTGAAACTGTCATAACATTGTTAATCGGCTATACCTCAATACAAAATAAAAACTTTTCAAAAAAGGAATGATAACTCTTGATCATACTGTTTTTATTTTATTTTATTTTTTGATCATACAGTTTTTAGACTCATGGAAGTTCAAATGATTTTGCTTTGAGTAATACCTGGATGCCACCCCACTTTAGATAGCCAAGGAAAGGGTTGGAAGGAACAAGCCAATCTCCTTCGACACCTCCTACCCACCTTGGCCTTGGCCCAGGGTTCTAGTCCTAGCTCCACCCCACCCCAGCCTGCACTGCCAGGCTGATCCTCAGCACTCTGCTCTCTTTTTACCTGTTCCTTTCCCTACTCCTGGGGCCCCCAGCGCCTGACCTCTCACCCCTCAATCTCCCTTGTGGGATTCCTGTCCCGACCTCCTCCCAGCCCTCATCACTGTTACCAGCGGGGTCAATCAGATACCTGACCCGTGTTGGGCAAGTTGGGCAGGTCCAGCCTAAGGCCTCTTCATGTGCCTCCTGCGGCAGGAGCTCCGGCAGGAGCTCCTTGATGTGTGGTCCTGGCTCCAGGACCTGCCCAGGGGACAGAAACCGACACAACCTTGGTTTCTTCTGAGAGGGAACAAATCAGAATCTGGGAGAAAGGGGAAAGAGAGAATGTGGGCCGGCTGGTTAGCTAGAATCTCTCTTCCTTGGGGCTGAGTCAGCTCATCCACCAGGGCTTAGTCCTCGGAGAAGCAGATTCTGCGCTCAAACCCCTCCCTTTCTCAGGCCTGCAACTGGAATAGTGGTGCCTCCTGCCAGCATGGTTGGGGGACAGGACCAGCCTGGGCCCTGTGGGTTCCGCCCCCAGCAGAACCCCACCACTTGGGCCTGGAAAAGCAGAAATAGGAAAGAAAGACAGGAAGAGGTGAGCAGGCCCAGAGAGACCAAGAGTGAAAGTGGAAAGAGGGTGCATCCCAGGACTGGAGGGCTCGGCCTGCTCTGGGCACGAGAGGAGGACGTGACTCCAAGTGATCCTCAGAGTTCCCCACTTGTATCCCACCCACCTCCACCCCCAACCCCCCAGAAGCAAACTTCGGGTCTCTCCTCCCAATCTCCTACTTCTCTCAGAGTTCCTTGGGTTCAAAGAGGTTAACATAGCTTCAGGAGATCCAGGAAGGATAATGATAGTTAGAATGTGGTGAAGGAGACGATTGTAATTACACAGCGAGCTTCAGGGTATGTGGCAAGGACCTGGGAGGATCCATTCCACCAGCAGTCTCTCCCCAGCCCAGAATAGCCTCCTCACACGACATCCTCAGAGGCTCCAGCAGGGAAGGCCAGGAGGGGAAAGTCCCTCCCCACTAGGGAGTCCCCCTCCCCAGCTGCTTCTCAATGGCCCAGCCCTCCCCCTCCTTGGAAAGATCTGCAGTGCCAGGGAATGAGTCCACTGACCCTAGAATTAGGGCCTTTAGGAGGAAGAAGCAAGAAGAAGGGGCGGGGGCCGCGGTCAGGGGTCATGAGTTACTGCCCACTGACTCCAGCTCTGATGGACAAGGCAGTTTGGGTGTGGGGTGGCCTGAACGGTAGCAGTGCCCCTTTACCCTTAGAGTGGCTCCCACCACGTCCCCCCTACCCAGCTTCCACCACCCCCACCCCCGCATACC